>JBANCX010000370.1:0-19388 GCA_037040065.1 Dettopsomyia nigrovittata
GGAATGGGCACGCAACAATAACTTTGAGGAGGATCGCAGACGTAAGAACTACAATCGTCTATATAAATAATTTTTTTGTATATGATAGATTAAAGGGCGGGTTGCTTATTTAAATATATTAAAAAATACATTTGTTAACTTTAAACGAAAATTAAAAGTTTTCTCATTTTTAATATTTACTGCGGGTCAGTTATATTTTTTATTTTTTTTTTCTAAATATACGGCTCTTAAAAAATTGATTCCAATTTTCCATGATTCCAATAATAAATCTATTAATCTATCTTTAAAGCCTTTTCAATAATTGATTCCCAATATCCAAATCTCTGCAAAAGTATTATTTCCAAACTTATTTCGAACCTTGTTTTATATAAAAATCAAATATGAATTTTGAAAATATAATTTAATAACATAAGGACAACAATAATTATGGTCATTAAAAAATAAAAGAGAATTTATTTTATAACTCCACACATAGCTCACTGCCCGGATAATCGGGTAGATTAAGCTCATATTTTTGCTGCAACGCTGGCGGCACAAATCTTCCGCCCAAATAATGATGTTTGCCCTTAAAGTGTTTGGCGCATAATTTTGGTGCCGTCAGTGAGATGAGCAGCGTTGGCTCCAGATCGCAATCATTTAGCTTGCCAGCTTCCACATCCCAGCCACTAGGTATATCCACGCTGCGAAATAAATCAAATAGAAAATTAATAAATAGTAGATCAAATTATCTATGCTGCAACTAATAAGAATATTGCAAACATTTTCTGATCGAGTTTTATAGTCGAACTAGTCTATTACTTTCGTATTTTTGAATTGAAACTTGAAGAAGTAATTGAAAATGATTCTGTTGAATTTTTGTAATTTAGCTTGGCTAACTTTCTTAGTTCTTAATCTTGCATCTTTTATTTTATTTCTCCAATATACTACCTGGCAATGGGCAGCTTAGTCTGCTGCAATAGCTCCACGACAGGCACAAAATCGGAACGTACTGGTGGCTTAAAGCTAAAGCCAAATAATGCATCTACAAGTAAATCATAGCTATTGGCCGCTACATCGACACTGGGACACTCGGCAATGCTGCAAATGTTCATGCTCTGGCATTGATGGGCTAGATTCTCATAGAGAGGCTTGGGCGTAGGCTTTGGATAATAAATGGTTGGCTTGTAGCCAAGCAAAGCCAAATGTCGGGCACAGACAAGTCCATCGCCGCCATTGTTGCCGGGTCCGCAACAGATGAGGACACGCTGATAATTAATGGCTGGAAAACATTTGGTTATCGCATGGGCACAACTGAGGCCGGCCAACTCCATTAGTTGATCTACACTGAACTTGTATTCATTGAACAGCTCCTGATCGACATTGATGGCTTCGCTTTGATTAAGATATTTGAGCATGTTGTTGCTTCCACCTTTCTTGCTGCAATGGCAGAAAGCTCTTTGTTGTTGTTGTTGTTGCTGCTGTTGCTGTTGCATTGTTATTGTTTTAGTGATGGCAAAATGTTGCCGGTTTTGTATCGATTTGCATGCAAACTTAAACAGTTTCAATTGAATTTGCGTAGCAACAAAACGCATTATTTTTTATTGAATTATATATCAAAAATTTCGAATATGAATAACTTTTTATTTTTTGTTTTGTGGCTGTTACATATTCTGTTGATTTTATGTATGAGACTTGTCAAAAGTGAAACTTATCGATAAAAACGCTTTTAAGTTGATTAATGGCTGGTCACACTTGCAATTTTTCAAATGTATCCGGGATTTTGAGTATTTATGTACGTACATATTGTATGAATAGTTAGCGAGTGTTCGCTCAGAACTCAGAACTAAATTCTACAAAATTCGTAGTAAACATCTATATAAGATAAAAAGATTTTTGGGGGCCGCCTTCAACTGGTGTTATGGACTGGTTTCGAAAGAGATCGAAGTCCGATAAACATATCGAGCCGTCCCCTGCTCCAGGTCAATCCACATTAAATAGAAATTAAAAAATTAAAAACAAAAACCAAACAAAAAAAATATATATACATATATATTCTATATTATACAGCACAGGAAGATAATGATAATGTGAGTGAAGAAGAATTGAATTCAACAGTACCACGCCAGACGTGCCTATTCAATGCACGTTTCCGTGGTATATTGGCGCCAGTGTTTACGTGTTTTAAGGATGACGAGTAAGTATTAAGATCGATCAGACAGAGATATAGAGATAAATAAATTGAATATATTACAAATAATAAATTCAGTCGTCGATCCCTTGATGTTCGTCCAATAAATCGCTATGCGGAATGGTTGAAGAATCAAATGGTCTCTGGCATACTTGTGAATGGTGTTGTCGGTGAGGGTTCAATGATGCGGGTGCGTGAACGTAAAGCCAATTGCGAGTATTGGCATAGGGCAGCAGTGCGTCACGATTTAATGATAATGGTCCAAGTGGGTGGTGCTCCATTGCCCGATGTTTTATCCCTGGCCTCACATGCTGAACAAATGCAAGTGAGCGCTGTTGTTACCTTACCAGAGCTATTCTATCGTCCACGTAATGTGGATCAACTTGTAGGCTATTGCCAGCATGTTGCCAGTCGTTGTCAGACACGACCATTCTTCTATTATCATGTACCTTCGATGACCGGTGTGGATCGTAAGTATATTGAGAATATCATGTCCTTGGCCTACACACACAATCTCTCTTTTTTTTTATATTTCCTAGTCGATATGGTGGAGTTTTGTTCAAAAGCCGAACGTAGTATACCCAATTTTATGGGATTACATTATTCTAGTGGCGATTTGGAGATGGGACAACGTTGCCTACGTTTTGGACGTGTAGTAATGCTTGCCTCTACAGCCCTATTGGCAAGTGGTCTAATGTCTGGATTTAATTCAACTAGTTTGGCAATAGTCAATATACGACCCGATCTTGTACAAAGAATCTGTGATGCATTCGATGATAATGAACTTCAGTTAGCCCGAGAATATCAACGTGAATTAAATCAATTAATTGATATACATACGCATAGTACACATCTTGAGAATTGGGTGGTCTCAATGAAGATTTGGTTTAATAAAGAATTTAGCTCACGTTCAGTAGGCAGTTTTACGGCTGGCCCGGCACGGATTGTTTTTTAAACATTTTTTTTTTTAACCATTTATTATACAAGCCAAATTGAAAAATATAGCTATTATAGGAATGAACCAATGAGACAAATCATTGACTATATCTCTAACCGAAGATAGTCAATAATTAAGCAATTAAAATTAATAATTTATATTTGTTATATAATTATAAATTATTATTTATTGAGAGCGCCAATCGTTGTGCTTCAATCTGTTCCCATTACTATCCATTTGCATATCGGAGTAAACCGTTTTCACTTTTGATCTCAATTCAGAGTGAAATTAATTTCGAATATAAATTTGCACACATTTTATGAAGAAATAAATATATTTATATGTATATATATATATAAATACAAAGCTAAATGTCATGTGGAATTTGGGAGAAAAGATCGCGTGAAATTAATTTTTCGATATAAAAATAATTAAAAATTCAAGTATGAAGGCCTTTCGGGAAAGAAAGGGGAAACGAAAACGGTGCAATATATGTATATTCTAAGTATATCGAGAGCATTAAGGCTCAATAACACTCTAAAATGTATCACTATGAAGACGTTCATGCCGCAGCTGTGAGGCATGTGTACCAAAACGTTTTGGACAATGTGTGCATTGGAAACGTCGCTGTCCTTCATGAACGACACGCACATGACGACTGATGGCGCTTTTGTGACGAAAGAGTTGCGGACATTGATTGCATTTAAATTTCTCCCAATTGGGATTATGGATACGCAAATGTGTTAGAAGTTCGGTGCGTGTGACTTTGGCAACACCGCAATGTTCACATATATGCGATTTATCCTGGGCATGACGTTTCAAATGCTCGCCCAATGCATTTTTTGTGCTATATTTGCGATTGCATTGCTCACAGATGAGCTCCTCATCGCTGATGGGCGCTACTGCGGATGGTGCACCCGGATGTACATTACGCATATGGGAACGTAATTGCTCGTAACGTGTAAATGCCTTATCACAATTACGGCAAAGGAATGGCTTTGGATGACCCTCATGTACGCTGCGTATGTGCGCTTCCAAATAGGGTAACTTATAGACTTGTTTGCCACATTGCTCGCAGGCAAGTTGCTTGCGTTTATGTCCAGCAGGCTTGGATTCAGCGTCTGCATCTGCATCGCCATCGCGATCATCAGCATCATCGGCGTCATCGGGATTGGAATCTGTGCTGCTATCACTATCATGATTCACTGGCTGCTGCTGCTGCTGTTGCTGTTGCAATTGATCATCTTCTACGTCTATGGACTCCTCTTTGACGAACGTTAACTGCAAGAATGCTGGCTCAGCCCAGAAAAAAAACACAAGCTGACAACAACTGTAAGCTAACTATATATACCAACCAACTGATTTTCAGTCGTTTCCATCTCTACACGTTGCTCCAGTTCCTCATTATTTTTCTGATCCTGATCATCATCATCATCATCATTGACAAAGGTCAAACGCTTTAACATTTTAGTGCTGTGCTCGGCAACGGAGCACAGCTGATGAAAATATTCGATAGCATTATAGCACAAAGAACAAATGTCTTCGGGATAGCTATCGGGTTGCTCATCAAAGACTTCAATGCCAAAAAACTGACTCAACAATTTGGCCAAATTGGGCAGCAATTTTGGATTGTAGCTGCGCTCTTGCTCGCTTTCAGTTTTATTGATGTTGTGTTGCATATGATGCAAATGACGCAGACAAATGCGACACAATTGTGAAATATTTTTAAATGTTAACATAATAACCAATAAATTAGAAAAGAAAAAAATGAAATTTTAATCGCTTTGCGCACGAAACGCAACGCCCTTTGGCTATTCAAGACCGGTTGAGTGTGACCAACCTGTGGCATTTCACAAATACCAAAACTTTCACAATGCATGTGTGGGTATGCGTGTGGTTCAGTGCTGCACCTTTAGCCGTAAATATTTTAAATATATAGTAGAAATTCTATTCATTTAGCTGCATGTTGAACTTATTAAGATCTCTTAATCGACATTAAAAATATTGTCATATTTTTATTGTAAAAATTTGGCTGCAATTAACACTCATTTCAATAATAATAATAATAATAATAATAATGATATTTTATTAACCACAAAATTCAATCATTTTAATGATAATTTCATTACATACACAACCTGAAATAAACAAAATATAGCTAATCCTGATTTTTTTTTCTAATTGTTTTTGATTTTTGTCGTATTCTTGTGCAAATTTGTTAATCGACAGCACTTACCACAACTATCGATAAATACTTAGCTATCGACAACATTTTTGGCACAAATTTTTGAATACACATTGCACACACAGTAGTCGTCGTCGTTATCGTCGCTCTCTGCGTCTGATATTTTTTTTATATATTTTGTAGACTCACAGAAGCAAATTATGAAAGTTTGTAATCAATTCGATTGATTAAGACTTTTATTTACTAGAAAAAATCAACAGAAATAACATACAACATACAATATATCAATAAAATGGCATTAAATCCGCAATACGAAGATATTCATCAATATTATCTCATCTTTGACGACCCGGCAAACCGCCCCAATGTGGTTAACTTTTACAGCGTAAGTTTGGCAATATATTGAATAAATCTAGCTAACAAAATTGTGCATCATTTCCATACACAAAACATAAAGAAAAGGAATCAAACAATTTTTTTTATTTAAGACTGCAATTGTTGTTGTTGTCACCTGTGCGACGCTCCCTTGATACGACAGCAGCGGCAGCAGCGACAACAATAAAATTCAACGCGTGTATGAAGAGAACTCTATATAAAGGTACGAATTACCGGATCCGAGGTCCCGTCTGCTCAACTAGGTTACCTATAAATATAATGTTTGGATCTTTTTCGTAAGTCTGTTCTGCTGGAGGCAGAGATTCCGTTCACTGGAAGCCCCATTTGGGTACTGCGGCAACACTTTGTCAGTTCCAAATTGATTCTGTGGGCTCCATTTGTAGCGTCTCCCAAAGAGTCAAGGCGTGGCCTTGCCTTTTCGATAGACACTGCAATGTGGAGCTCACAGAATCAATTTAGAATTGATTCCTGTACTTGTCGCACTCCTTAAATAGGGCTTCATGTCTCTCATGAATTTCTGCCTCAAGCAGAACAAACTTATGGAAGAGATCCTCATGTTATATTTGTTACTTTCCTAGTTCAGTGTCGAGCGTGTTAGGATCGATGTGATTTCTCTAGGAACCTTTAGGTAATTATTTATTGTATATTATTTAACTTGTCAATTGTTTATTAACGAAACATTTTCTTTATAGCAAACAAACCAAAGGACACAGATTCTGCCGACATTACAAGTTAAAATATTATTTCTCGATTTTATTTTGGATCAATGGTTGTTCTTCTTTTTAGATTTAGATTTCATAGTTATGGGGGGCTTAAATGTTATAAACTTTTCAAAATTGTTTGCGTTTGATGACCTATTTAAATATATATAAATCTTATATAATTGTCAGCTGTTCCTTAATAAAAATATTGTTTTTTTTTTGAGAAAAATTTCTTTTTTCGATACTTTTCTTGCTTATGTTAAATATCGATTAATCGAATTTCGTTTCTGATTTCTCTATTTCTTTATTTTCTTTACAAAATATATTAAATTTCTTTAATTATTTATTAATTTTATGTTATTATTTAAGAGTTTTCCTTTCTTTATTCTTTCCATTGTCTTAATGTACTTTTTATATTATATTTTGTTTCTCTTTTATTGTCATTCGTCATTTGATTTAATCATAATTTTGTCGACCTGCCCCGCAATCCTTATTTTGTAGGAAATCCAAATGTTTTCTGTTACTTTCTCTACCTTTCACTCTGCTCCTTTGAGCTGTGTTTACCTATTTAATATAAAGCTAAACATCCTTCCGCTCACAACAGGATATCTTAGTCAGCTGCTGCTGCTGCTTCTTCTTCGGTGCTCATACCAAGGCAAGGCCAATTGAGTGAACTGAACTTTTCTTAACTTTTCTTTGAATACTCTTGCTCAATGGCAAGTTGTTTAAGATTAATTTTTATTAAATTAAGGAACATTTATTAAAGTTTAATGTTTTCAATATTCTGTGACCTTTGTCAAATTTTCTTTTTCTTTCTATTTATAAATATTTGTTTGTATTGATTCGTAGAGTATACACAAGTTTACCAAGCTGAGCTCAAAATTTTTTTGTTTTTTTTGGACATTTTGGACATTTCAAGCTTTTTTTTTAGAGAGTAGAGAGACGCCCACGCTTCAAGCCAACTGCCAATTGGGTAAAGAAACAAATAAAAAAAAAACTTAAACAGACCTTCGACTCGCAATTTATTAATACATACAAAAAAAAAAGAAAAAAATTAATTTATTTAATAAAAAAAAAAATTGTTTATGTTGTTGTTGTTATTGCAATGATATCATAGCTACAACGCCAACGCAGACGCCAAAGTTAGCAGCAACAGTCAGCAGCAGCAGCCAGCAGCCATCAGCAGTCTTCAAAGTTTTGTTACTTTTCAACTAAATGGCCTTGACTTTGGCCGCCTCCAGTTGCTTGGATTTAACTGAAGAACAGTGCAGAGCAAAGATCAGAATTTTGATTAAAATGAAACACACACACTTACACACCTGTAATTAATGTATCCGCATCACTGGGAGCCGGCTGCAGTTCTGTGGCCTCGCCTGTGGTCAATATTGTTGCATTGCCCGCTGTCCGTTGGAGCACCTGTTTGCGCAATTTGCGCAAATATGCCGCCTTATAGGCATCACTTGGCTTGCCACCCAATCCATAGCTAACTTCCAACACTGTCAGCGGTATGACTGTCGAAGAGACAGGCACAAGATCTTAACCAAAACAAAAAGTTTGAAAAATTTAATTAAATATTAAGTATAATCTTAAAAAAGCAAATAATTAATAAACAGAATCAAAAAGAAAAAGAAACTCTAAAAATTAGAATAATAAGAATTTGTTTGTTTAATACTTTATGACTTACATACATACATATGTATGTATATATAATATATATTTATTAAATTTTAAATGAATTTTCATATATTTTACTCACCAGCTTCGTATTTCTCATCTGGATTGCGTTTATATAACATTGGAGCTGGTGAAGCTGCGCTGCAGCTCAAACAGACAAGAAAGACTATTAAGCTAAAGCCCAAAAAAAGTTGCAAATTATTGCTAAAAGATTGCATTTTTGCTTATTAAAATAAAAAAATATAATTTATATATTTCATAAATATATACTAATTACAGCTGACGTCTAGACTGTCAAAGAGCTGCTGACTAACTAAATTGAGGCTGCGTGGTGTCTGTACAAAATGTTTTTTTGCGCAGGCGTAACGGCTACACAATTGCAAAATTGTGTTAATAAATTGTATGGTTATCTAAACAGACACATGCTTAAGAGCACATAAATATTATTATATAATATAAATCATTATTAGATACATATATTATTTATAAATAGTAAAATGATGTAGCATCATGTTGAAATAAATACGTTAATCTAATACATTTAAAATATGGGTCTCTAGCCAGTGCAGTAGTAGCAGTTAGCTTTTTGTCAGCCAGCTAAACACGCTTGCAAACGATTAACTCATTTGCCAGGGTCTCGCAACTAAGCTATCGCAAATGCGACCATGCGCTATCGGCCTGCCACCACAATCAATCGAAATTTTGTGGCCAGTGTTTTGTTTTTTTTTTTTTTTTTTTAATGTGTTCAATGGAAAAATAATTTTGCCATTGTCAAATCCAAATGGAACGGTGACATAAATAAGTTGCACTAAATAAAAAAAATTAAAAAAAAAAATTTTAATCAAATTGAGAAACGCGCAACGTAATTAGTCGTTAGAAAAAAATAGTAGAATAGAGTGTGCAAACAAAGAGAAAAAAAAATAAAACGAAACGAAACTGAAAGAAAAGCATGAGTTGAACCTGGACACAAACACAAACACAGCCAAAGCACACACAGACACAGAGAGCGAGCGAGCGAGAGAGCGAGATACAGGGAAAGATAATTTCAAGGCGAAACGCGCAAAGAGTGGAGCAAAGTTAAACGATAAACGAAATATACTGCCTGCGCCTGCCTGCCTGTGCCTGTGCCTGTCTGTCAGCTTGTCTGCCTGCCTACCGACCTCAGCCTGTTTGTTGTTATTATTATTGTCGGAGCACATGAATAAATAAAAGAAGGTGACAACGACAACAAACGACGACGGACAACGTTTAAGGAATCTAATTGCTATTTCTTCTTCTTGTTACGTCCGCGTGCTGATTGCCACACACACACACACACATTGAGCGCACGTGTATGTGTGTGTTTTGTGTTTAAACAAAAATGCAACAATAGTTAACAAAAGAAGAAGAAGACACATACATACCAACTAGCCAACGTATGCAAATGATATTGTGACAACAAATTGAAGCATAAACAAACAACAAGAACAACATTTCATTGTTTATTGTGTTAATCATACTCATCCAACAGCTTTCATTCAACAGCAACACACACACAACAATACCAATACAATTATGAGTACTGTGTTTGTTAATTCACGTAAAAGCCCAAATGTGCTGAAAAAACAGGGCACAGACCAATGGGTTAAATTAAATGTGGGTGGCACATATTTTTTAACAACAAAAACAACACTGTCACGTGACCCAAATTCATTTTTATCCCGTTTAATACAAGAGGATTGTGATTTAATATCAGATCGGGTAAGTTAATACATATGTACATATATACATATATTTATAGCAATCAGCTTACTGAGCGCTCATAGCAATCAGCTTTAATTATAATCATCAGCACACACATACAGCATTACAAATGCAGGTCACTCTGCAAGAAGAGCGAGAGAGAGAGAGAGAAAACCACAAGAACAAGAGCTGTCAGGGACAGTCGAAAGTGCATAACAGCGTTGACTTCGTTCCCCTTAATGGGACTCGGCTACACAACCCACACACACACATGAACAGTGTTGCCGATTCAGCTTGTCTTTTGTGTCAAGTGTAATTATTTATTTGAGTACAAACTAATTTAGCATTAAATAGAACACAGCAGAAAACAAAAACAAAATAGAAATCTAGCACAACCCACAACAACATTAAAAATTTATTTAAAATGAAAAAGTTTTTGTACAAAACAACCTATTGAACTATTATCGTCCCCCATTCAGACCACTTCTCTCTCATCTACCACCTCTGGAATATACAAATTTTCAAAAAAATGTCTGAATATTTGATTATTTCTTTGAGAAATCAGTTAAAAATCTTATTTATTTATCCTAGAAGTAGTTTTGAAATTTATTTTATATTTGGCACTGATTAAGCAACAATTTTTCCCAAACAAACTCGACAATTTTCGGTTGAATTAGAATCTTTTTTAATACTATATCAGCCATAAAGAAGATTGAAATTTTGTTTATCGTTTCGAATTGTCGAACTTTGCATTAAAAAAATTGATTGATTTTCTTGGCTTTATTTCTTTTTTTGTTTATTTTCGAAAAGTTTGGCAACACTGGTCACCCCCTCCCCACAACTACAATTGTTTGCTGCTGTCCCTCTGTGTGCCCAACCAAAAAATAAAAGTAGTTTACTGTGACAGTTGTATGTTGTTGGGCTTTTGTTTTGCTTTTAATTTTCTTCAGAGTCCTTGACTTGTAGCATGTTGATGTTGATGCTTTTTGGGTTTTGGGTTGTATGTAGGCGTTAGCCAGTAAATAGTTGAGCGTGCCTCATGCAGAGACACACACACACACACACAGAGAGAGAACAAGAATTTTTCAATTGAAAATTTTTGTGGCAAAAGTATTCTACAAATATTACGTATCAGAGACATGTGTGCTACGTATGGATTGTATATTTCATTTTTGGCATATTTCTTTCGTTTCGTGTTATAAACAAAATTAACAATCGATAGATAGATAGATAGATAGATAGATAGATAGATAGATAAATGTAAATGTAAATGTCGTTGCACAAATAGTGCAACCAAACAAATAAAATATTTCAAAATACAAAAATAAAAGTTGGCAAAACAAAAAAAATGTTTTGTTTTTTTGTCATTTATTCTATCATTTTCGCTTTTGTTATTGATTAAAAGTTTGTTTTGTTGCTGCCACACCTCCTTTGAGCCAAAGGTAGCCGAAATAAATAACAAAACGAAAACGAAAACAAAAACAAAACGAACCAATTAAGTTGCCCACACCTGCCTGCCTGCCTGGCCTGCCTTGCCCATATGTATATGAATAGACCCTATAGACATAGTACATCTATATGTATGTACATATGTGTACATATATAAATTCTCTAGTCTGTCCGCCTGCCTGTCAGTCTGTCTCCTGTTGGTCTTTAAATGCTTTCAATAAACCAAAAAACAATCGAGGTACAATACAATAGAACACAAAATAAGTTTAAAACGAGACGAGCTATTCTATATAATATTTGGATTCTTGTTCAGATCAGTGATCTATAAAAATAAACAAAAATTTTATGCGATCAATGATTTGATCGAGAACAGATATATTATTAAAACATTAATAAATACAAATATTTCAAAGGAATATAATATAAAATTTAGATAATTTTTATGAGAAAAACTTAAATTTTTATATAAATTATAATAAATATGCTTTATATATAGAAAATGATATGTTCGGACACAGCCTAAACGGTAAGAGCTATTGAGCTATTAGTAGTGAACAAAAGTAGTGATAGAACGGTGTTCCAAACTCTCAACTCCAAGTGGGGGAAATAGATCAAAATACTATACAAATCTCTCATTTCTCAATCGATTTCATTCAAACTTGTTTTGTACACACACTATTTAAGAAATAAAAAAGGTTACTCAAACAGGGATTTGTATCCAATTATAGTATTATAGTACCGAGTGCGAAGCTCCGACTAGTATTATATCCTAAAATATGAAAAGAACATAAATCAAAATAATATTTGAGGGATTTAGCCATATTTGAGGCTATTTGACGATCAATGAATGGCATTAAAACATTATACTCGTACATTTGTGATATATTTATAGATATTTATAGTAGGTACTACTATCTGGTACTACGACTATAAGGCTATAAAAATCAGATATAAAATACAATTGTTATACATTTCCAATTACAATAATAAATAAATTATAGAATTATTCGTATAATAGAAATAGAAAATTAATATAATTAGTTTGTTTGATTATCGATATAAGAAATTACATATTTTTGTTGCATTCAATCGATTGAATGAATTTCATTTGGTTTTTCCAATGGGCCACACCTGGTTTCTAATGAAATTAGAATATTTCTCTCAAATGTATTGTGTATGTTGTTGTCCAGCTGACTGCCATATATCATAAGAGTCATTCAATAGATAGATGGGCTATACAAGTGGAATACTAGAAATAATTTTATCTATACAAAGAAATATATGAAACACACTCTCTTTTATGTTAAAGGCAGAGCCATCTGAACATAACCTAGCATTTACATAGCCGTATAAATATATGCTTTATTTAAAATTAATTACATAATTAATTAATTACGCGTGTCAGGAGATCTGTGGAATGTGTTATTCTTCAGACGTCGGAGGGGAATTCGGTTGATAAGACTGCTCGCCATTGAATTCGGGGGGAGCATTAGTCGATGCGCATATCTGGTGCTGCTGTGGTGGTGGTTTGTTTATCTGGTCACCAACCAGTGCGAGTCGAAGGTCTCTGGCAATAGCACAATTGGTGACATACCATGGAAGACCAGATGCATGATGTGCAGCTTGTGCCTCCACCACTTGTAGCCTGTCAAGCTGATGTTTAGACGCAGTAACCAATACATGGATGATGCCATAGGTCCAGGTTGGCGTCGATTAATAAGGCGAGCCTTAGTTGCCAGTTGCAGTTTGCTAGACCGCAAGAGCCAGTCCATCTTTTTCAATTGTCTGACTGTCGTAATATGTGTTCTCCATATGAGTGCGCGATCTAGGTGGACACCCAGATAGCAGTGGGAGTTGACGCTGTTGATTATGGCACCACCTAAGCTTAGTCCAGGACCAGTATCCCGCCGAAGGGAGAACGTCGTTAATGCTGATTTCGTGCAATTAATGACAATGTTTCATTTAGCAGTCCAGCGCTTCATAGCATTGAGCCATTCCTGAACTGTCTCAGAGGCAGTTTGGAGCGACGCAATCAAGGCGGTATCGTCACCGTAAGTGGCCAGCGCAGAGGCAATAAACTAAGACAGCTCTAATGTACACGAACATGGATATCAAATTTTTGTCTATCTAGCTGTGATCGACTCTTTGATTGATGCTGATAAAGAATACAATTTCTCGAAACTATTTTACAATGTTTTCCATTTATCAAATGGAACATAACATAACCTATTCAAAATTTCTAAATATTCTCTTAAATAATCTGTCTCTCTTTAATAATAATTTTTGTTTGTTTCTTTCTTTTTGCAGGATGAGACGGGCGCCTATCTTATCGACAGAGATCCCAAGTATTTTGCACCAGTTTTAAATTATTTACGCCATGGTAAGCTGGTGCTGGACGGTGTCTCCGAGGAAGGTGTACTGGAGGAGGCTGAATTTTATAATGTAACGCATTTAATTGCACTACTCAAGGAGTGCATCAGTCACAGAGATCAGGTAAAAGCTAACCTACAAAAATCTAAATTTTATATAATTTAAATCAAATTTAATTTAAATTCGGAATTTTTTGTTGTTTTAGCGACCACATGCGGATAAGAAACGTGTCTATCGTGTGCTGCAATGCCGTGAACAGGAGCTGACACAGGTACTATTAAATGATTTTTAATATTTTTTGTTAAAGTAAAATGGAAATATTTTAACATTTTTTAAGATGATATCAACGCTATCGGATGGCTGGCGTTTTGAGCAATTGATAAGCGTTGGCATGCAATACTCAAATTATGGTCCATTTGAGAATAATGAATTCCTATGCGTTGTATCAAAGGAATGCGGTTCAACAGCTGGACGTGAGCTCGAGTTAAATGATCGCGCCAAGGTTCTACAGCAAAAGGGTTCACGAATGTAAGCAACAAAATTTCTTTGTATTGTCAATTGTAGATTGGTAGCCGGCCGAATCCATATCTAAATACAAGAATTTTGTATTTACATCTACATATGTATATGTACATACATACATAAGGCATTTAGCTAATTAAACACTTGAAATAATGTGCTCTCTTGATATATTGCTGATTAGTGTTATCAGCTAAATGATATTATATCATCATATATTATAATAAAAATGCTTCAATGCTGCTTCAAACTTAGAATGCCCCACCGAAGACCATTGATAAAAACACACACACACATTTAAATATATACATAATATATGTATGTATCTTATAACTGTGTAATGTTGTATTTGTATCAAGCCAATCAATATTTATCGATAATAATTATGATAATGATGATCCCTCTAGCTACTATCTAAATGTATAACGGGTGCTTATATATAGTTCCTGAGCAAACAGAAACGGAAACAGAAACAATTAATTAAACATTTATCTATAATATAAAAACAACAAAAAAAACAAATATATAAACATTATAATTAATAATTGACATAACCTAAAAAGCTATATCACTGCTGCTATACATATATATATATAGAAATTTAAGTAAAATATCTTTAGCATTAAGTTGTCACTTAAAAACAAAAACACTTTTTATAGACAATATCAACGAGAGTTATTAATTAATTTGCGTTAATTGTTTCGTCTTAAGCCTACGAGCTGCACACATATCGATAATATCATTTAGATTGGCACACAATCACTTTTGTAGAATCTTTTAGGCTGCACATCGATAGATGCCAATCGATCGATGACAATCGATTGTTTTTTGTAGCCTAAACCAATTGCGAATCACAAAACAAGCAAAGTGTTTTACATTTTATTGTATTTTATGGCAAATATCAAATATTTATTTTATTATTTTGTTTGTATATTTTTCAAAAATTAATTAATTATAAAAACAACAACCAAACAACCAAAAATTCCATTTCTTTTTTCTCACTCTTTCGCTCACCTCTCTCTCTTTCTTTCTCTCTTTCTTTCTTTTCTCTTGTTCTGCTCTGTTTTGTTTACTTGCAGTCTTGGAATTTAAAATGCTTTTACCTTAGCGCGTGTGTGTATACAACAAGAACAACAACAACAACAATCCTCCCCACAACAACAACAACAACAACAACAAATGCAATTCCCCAACACCAAAAACAACAACAACACAACAACAACAACAACAACAACAGCTGCAACAACAACAACTCTAAATAATTGGCCAAAATAATATTTTTTCATTATTTTGAGCCATTTTATTAAAATAAACAAACGCAAGCTGCTGATTAATTAACAATTGGAATTTAAGCAATCATTTATTATTTATCTAGTACATACTTATATAATATAATTAAAAATTTTAAAATTTAATTACTTTTCTATTTGTATTCACTCGTCGAGCAGTCAAGTCAGTCAGTCAGTCAGTCGGTCAAGTCAGTCAGTCAGTCATTAAAGACACATTAAGCACAATCAAAAAACATTTTTTTCTTTTCATTTTCCCTTCAATTTCAAGTTTCTTTGTTTTATTAAAAATTATTAAAAAGAAAAACATTTGCAGAGCTAAAAAAATACAAAAATTTTTAATTTTTTGATTGAACTCTGTTAATGAACAGCTCGGAAATCTGTAAACTTTTAGTTGGGAGGAAGCAACTTTGCTTCTTCTTTTATACAATTTATGCATTTTTCTTAAATATTATTAATAATAATAATTTATATACAATTAATTACATACAAATATTAAATTATAATTAATCAGAAATATTTAATTTAAGCAGGATTATTATTTAAAAATGAAAAAATTAATAAATTTTTGATATTTCTATTATTAACAACAACCAAAAAAAAAAACAAAAAGAAAAAAGTTTTTTAAAGTTTTTTTATATTATTTATTGAAAGAAGCAGAAATTCGAAGAAAAAACAAAAATTGTATTTTTCTTAAATTTAAATTGAAATTGAAATTTTTTGGCAATTTATTTAAGTTAAAAGAGAACCAAAAAAATTAGAATTAAATTCTTAAGAATTTTATTTGATTTTTTCGTTCTTTTATTTTGTAATTTTTTCGTTGAAAATTTGGATGAAATAACTATTTGTATGCTTCCCCTTTGGAACACCGAACAATCGCAGTGCTGCCGAATATTTTATTAATTTTAATCAAAAATCAAAAGAAGAAGAAGTTATTTGATTGCCCAAGAATAGAACTTTTATTTGTTATCGATTATTAATCGATTAGACTCTCTGCAAGTGTTTTTTGTTTGTTTCTTTTTTTTCTACTGCTGAATATCAATGGAAGAGTGACAAGTCCGTGTTATATGTATATAGAATATAAGTCGGAAAAAAAACAAAAGAATTAATTATTATATAATATAATTGTATTGTATGTGTATGTATATAGTATACTCAAGGTTGCAAGAGAAATTAGATGTAAGTGAGTGGAGATTGAGAGAGAGAGATTGAGAGAGAGAGAGCGGATTTCAAGAGCCCAACAGTAGTAAAGTTGAACATAAATATTTTTCATTATTATTATCATTATTATTATTATTATTATTATTATTTTTGTTAAAAGAAATAAACATATTTTTGGCTTCCCTGCTGCCTTCCTGCCATTTGAGGATTGATGATGATGATGATGATGATAATGATATTAAACCAAAACAAAGAATAAAACGAAAAATATAATTAAATTAAAGCACAAAAATTCAAACAAACGTCAAGTTTATAAGAAAAAATATTACAAAAATATTAAGAAAAATACTCGTACTGCTATCTAAATAGTAGTAGATTTATACAACTACTTAAATAGTAGTAGATTTATACAACTACTTAAATAGTAGTATATTCTGATGCTATCTAAATAGTAGTAGATTTATACAACTACCTAAATAGTAGTATATTCAGCTGCTACTAATTATACATAGGACATACAAATAGTAGTATATGCTGCTACTACAATATGCTTAAGCAGCAGCAAACAAAGCACAATAACAAGACGATGAATATTATGATGAAAATTCAGCAGCAAAAGAAGCACAAAGCACATAGAACACCAACAACAACAACAACTACTATCAACAGAATACAAATAACAAAGCAACACAAACAATTTAAGGATCAAAAAACGTTTATAAATGTAAATGTAAATGTTAATGTAAATGTTAATATTAATTATAATAATAATTAATTAATAATTAATTGTTTTTTAGCTTTTTTTTCGATTTTGTGTTTTGTTTGTTTTTGTTTTTCAATGTGCATACAATAATGATGATGATGATGAAGAAGCAGCTAAAAGGCACATTTGGTAAATGAAAGCTTCGGTTTAAGCCGATTAATTAATGATTAGAGATACCCTAGCATACACATATGTATAGGCATGCCTGACTGCCAGTCTGTATGCTTTGCCGCTTTGCCAGGGTATATTTTAGACATAATTAGCTAACATTTAAGGCAATTATATATATATATACATATACATATATATGCTCATTTTATATAGATATAAATGAATAGTTCAAGCAACAAATACAATATCTTAAATATATATACAATACAATAAACTATATAAGCTATATACATACATATATACTAGTATATAGATCCATATGTATGTATGCATGTCTAGTAAGCGAAAGGCTTAGATTGTTGGGAGACCAATTTGTAACAGTTTCAACAAAATTTTTCATTTTTTTTAAAGGAATTTTTTAAACCGAATTTATTATTTTTATTATTCGTTTCGGTATACCGAAGTAACCCTTACAGAATATCAGATAATATCCGAATATTCACGGGAAACTGGAAAAATAAGAAAGATTTCAATTGAAAACAAAAATAATTTAAGCAGAAATGAAAATATCAATTATTTGACGAAGTTTCTGTTTGAAATTTTGGGGCGCAAAATAGAAAAGATTTCAAATTAAATTCGATATTGTTTCGATAAAGTTTTCCTTGGAATTTGTTGGGGGAAATATGTAAAAAACAACATTTTCCAATTCAAAAAAGAAAAACGAAAACTTGAGAAAAAATAATTCAATATTTTAGAAAATAAATCAAATTTTCTATATTCGTAGTACGAATCCCTATCTATACGTAACAATATCTTGAAAATTGAAAATCCGATAGAAACTATTTCAATTCGATTTCGAGACAAATCAATAATCGCTTCATCAGAACATAGATCTATGTTCTATAGCCTGAATCAAGTAATACTTATCTGGGACAAGGTCCCATCGATCTATTAGTAGTTCTGCAAGGGTTTAGTACTTAACTAAAAAAAAGAAGAATTTTTTTGTATTATTTGAATTCAATATGTTCTTAGAGCTTGCTTCGAAACTGTACAATCTGCATTTATGTCTGATAATACAAGTACTATATACATATGTATATGCTAATATAAAGTATATGATAATAATAGTATATAGTATCGTATATATACATATATATATATACTACATATATAGTACTTTTATGTAGTTGGGAACGCAGTGTAGCGCCTGGTTTGCATTAAATACTTTTGAGCTTTATTTTAAACGAATAAAAATTGATGGAAAAAAAAAATGCTTAAAAATATATATATATATATATATATATATTCAAATCACGACTGAATTTATGTGAACTTGCACAAAAACAAAAAAAAAAAACAAAAATTTACAAAATTTAATAAAAAATAATAAATTTAAAATAAAATTTAAATTTAAAAAAAAAAGCAACAAACAAACCCCATTTTGCGGCGACGTTTGTGTACTTTGTGTATATATAATTTTTTAAAAATTAAATTAATATATTAAAAAAAAAAAACAAAAAAAATTAAATCAAAACGTCGTCACGATGATGCAATAAGCCCGCACACAACCTCTCCCTTCAACAAGCAAGCGCGCACTAAACGTTAACGGACTAAAAAACGAACGAGTTGGCAGCCGACGAGACCACCTTATACTTATTGCATCATGATCGAAACGTCGCCACGATGATGCAATAAGTCCGCACACAACCTCTCCCTTCAACAAGCAAGCACGCCCTAAACGTTAGCAGACTAAAAAACGAACGAGTTGGCAGCCGACGAGACCACCTTATACTTATTGCATCATGATCGAAACGTCGCCACGATGATGCAATAAGTCCGCACACAACCTCTCCCTTCAACAAGCAAGCACGCACTAAACGTTAACGAACTGAAAAACGAACGAGTTGGCAGCCGACGAGACCACCTTATACTTATTGCATCATGATC
>JBANCX010000372.1:0-19368 GCA_037040065.1 Dettopsomyia nigrovittata
AACTTTACTTTTAAAATAGATTCATGTAGCTTTCTATCAAGTCTATTCCTAAGAGAATATCTCCATTTATTTTTTTTAAATTTAATATGGTACCGGTCGCGAACGTACGATAAAAATTAACAGTTAATTGAACATTTTTTTGTTCTCTTTGCATTTAAGAGATTTGGTAGAAAAAGTGCAAACATATCTTATGTTTTCCTTGCGAAATAATTAAACAAAATGCATAATTGAATAAATTACATTTTTTCAGTTTTCCGGCCAATTTTTTCATAAAATCAACTGAGATATTCTATGAATCCATTGTATTATGAAAATTTTGACATTTTTTTTATGAAATTATATAGAAAAATACGATGATTATGAAGATTATTTGTTTTCGGTCTTGGTTGACCATTTCACGGATATGCCCATATTTGATTATTACTCCTATAAAATACTTCTCTTTTTTTTTTAAATTTTAATGAGGGTATAAAAAAGTACGTTTTTACTTTGAACTTTAATATTCGAAATCAGCAAAAAGAAAATATTGAAGTCCATGTAATGAACAAAAAAATGTCTATTACTCTACTACTTGTTGTATACTACTTATAAGAAACACGGCAATGGGCACCAAACAATTTTAATGAAAGAAAGAAAAAGAGACAGCAACTAACTCAAGCTCAAAGGCGATCCGGTTTAATAAGTCGTCTAAGCTCATTACAATTTCATTATGAACAAATGAGAACTGTTTTGGTGAGTATGTTCGACTTAAAGTTACCCTGCATGAAAGTTAAAAAAAAAAATTGGTTACAATTCGCTTAGGATAGTTAATATGATATATATATATATACATGTAAAAATTTACGCTTTTTCCTATTTGCTATGGGAGCTGGACATATTGTTTTGGCAAAAATTAAAGTTAACAAGTTTACAAGCAATGTAGATCAACGGGTAGTTACCAACATATTCAATCATTTCGATTGATTGCAATTGTAATTATTAGTTTATTTATCTATGAGTATATCAATAACAAATGGCTTATTATATGCAGGCACCTGAATATCTCTATAGTTAGAAAAAGCAGTCGACTTAAATGGAGAACGGCAAAGTTTTCACGTTTCGCATACTATTCAAACTTACAATTACAAACAATAGACAATTGGAATAAAAAAGTCTCTTTGAAGTTCTCAATAGGGCCAAAACCTCAGTCTAATAAAATGAAGTTCTGCACCGCGAAGGAAGCGATTCACTGACAATATTATTATTAACTTTATATGAAAAGTGTTAACTTTTCAAACTTCTTGAAAAGTTTCCTGCAAAAGACTGACGTGAAAGAGAATATATTTTATAGAATATAACAAGTTTTGCATCATATAAAATATAATATTTGTAAATATTGAAAGTATAATGAGGAATCGTCGACCTATCTGGTTAAGTTGTCTAAATTGTCATTTTTCTATACAATAGATTTGACGGGTTCGAATCCCGGATAAAGCAAGGCAGTTGATAGTAAAAATTTCTGGATACCTGTAGTATAAGTTGCTAACAATTTCAATTTTCAATTTCTCATAAAATTAAACTTCATTTACAATTTTCGAATAAATGAGACATGAAATACATACGAAGTATGAACAAATTGTAATCAAACATTCAAACATTTAATAGTTCAATTTCAAAGTATTTAATATATATGAAAGCAATTGCTATTAGAAGTCTTATAAGTTGAAACAGTGATAATTACTTCTGACAGTTCTTAAGTTCTTGGGCAAAGTTGAATTGGAATAGAAACTGGGTCCAAGGTTAATTGGGATTGGTGCATAATGAAAACTCTCAAGTGTAACATTTGTTTTTATTCTATTGTTAGTTTAATTAGGTAATCGGCTTCTGTTTTCTTTGGCAGTTGCATTTCAATTACTATTTTGGTGCTTTTGTTGGTCTAGTGCGAGGCAAAACACTTGCACAAACGCGAGCAAACTTCAAATATTTATGTTATCATGATGATGAAACACTTTAATAGAGTCAAAAAGAACGTGCATCTAGCACATCAGAGAAAACTGAATCCAAAAAGTTACAAGTACTCGTACAGAGCTTAAAACTTTATGGTTGAATAAAAAGTAATTAACTTGTCAAGTGTATTAATTGGCATAGACCGTGTTGCAACGGTCTCTTTCCTACTACTATTTGGGACCATTAGGAACCAACGATGCCATGGGGAGCCAAGTTGCAGCTGTTGTTGAATATTTGTTAATTTTGTTAAACATACGCTGCGTGTCACAAGAGCCTCAAACCTTCATCAAACACACAAGCTCATTCAGCCACCGATCTGCATCAGCTATTAGTATTTTCGAGAACAACGAAAAACGATTTAAAAAATGTCGCCGATGTTGGGCTGATGTTCCTGCTTATCACTATTGCCACCAATCATGTGATTCTAGCCAACATGTTGGCTAGAATCATGGCTAGCAACATGTTGGTTTCGCCCGGGCCATTGTCTAAGGCTGCACAGTGACATGAACTAGTACTAGTACTTGGCATGCCAATAAAATAATTTCACTTTATTCTACATATTCAATATTTTGTATTTTTCCCGATATGTAAATCAAGGTAAAAAGTATTTGTTGGATAAATTTGTTTATTTATAAAAAGAAGTATTTTGATGATTTTTTTTTTTTTTTCGAAAGAAAATTGATAAAAAATAGAAAACAAATTTTTAAATCTATTTTGCTGCCATCTTGCATACTCTAACACACGCACACATACATATGTATAATAAATAAATATAAAATTCAGTGTCGCCAATATTCTCCAGGAAAATTTAACAAATATTTTTTTAAAATTAAAAATTAATCTAAATTTTTGTTCTTCCATCTTTAATTGAATAAAATACTTTTTACGACGAACAATATACAACTATTTTCTCTGCATTTTCATTATTTGAACAAAACAAAATAATTGAAAAGAATATTTGTTGGAAAACAAAGATGTAGCACCACTGTGCCGTGTTACTATCCCTTATTGTTGTTGCAGTTTCTTTATTTGTGCTACATATGTTTGTTTTATTTGCACTGTTTGCCTACCAATTTCATGCGGCAGGCAAACTAGATGGTTGCTAGAATTTTTTCCTATATATTTTTTTTGGGTTCTTTTTTTTGCTACTACCTTTTGTTTTTAACTATAAAAGGTAGCTACGCTTACAACGCAAGAAGCTGTAAAGACCAAGTTGCAGCTGGAGCTGCACTTTCACTGTCTGTTGCTCGGTATTTCGAGCTCGGTGTTTGCTGGTCAGTGCTACGGTGTACTTGTGCTCGTTGCTCGCAACATGTTGAAAGCGAACGTTAAACGAAACGAACCTCAGCCGAGTTGTTGTTCGTCGTTTGAAGCTCGCTGCTGGTCGCAGGTCGCGAACCATTGCCGCTTGTCAGTTGCGAAGCAAACGTTTAGCGTGAAGGTTTAGCAGCAGCGGCTAAAGATAGAAACCGCCGGCAGCAGCTACAGTAGCAGCGCCAGCACGTGTCTACAACAGCAACAACCATTAACAACAACAACAACATCAATTGCAACAGCAGCCGCAGCCAGTGGAACAACTATAAGAACAATAACAGTTACCACCAATAACCAAACACCAAAGGAACAACATCATCCTCTTGCAACAAAAACAGCAACAACAAGTTCCCGGTGTGTAAAAGTCGTGTGTTGTGTCATTTCTAGACTTTCATTTGACTGCTATATCTTTTGTGTTATTTTTTTTTTATGTTTTTTTTTTGTTTTGCCAATTTTTTGTGTTGTGTTGTGTTGTGTTGTGTGTCGCGTGTTGAGGGCGGAAGGTGCTTTAAAAGCAAATCAAAGTGCACAGCCCTGGAAATTTAAAAGTTAATACGAAAAGGCTTATATTTGTATGAGACTCTCATAGCAATTAGTGCATTGAACAATATCAGCGACCCTCCGAACTTGTTGCAGGGCACAGAATCCATTACACATTGCGCCAACAAATGTCACAAATTGCCAACCGAATGGCAATCGGTGATTTTTTGTTTATTTTTTTTTACTCTTTTTATGGCGCCCTCTTTGCCATATATGTACATCTGTTCCCATCCATATATGGTTGTTATGGTTTCTATTTACAACCCAAACTCGAACTCAAATAGGAATAGCAATATATATAGTAGATATATACTAGACTGAGAATAGAAACAGTCTGCAAATCGTTGTCTCATATTTGAAGCGTGGGCGTTTCTCATTTCAAACAATTCGCCAATTTATTGCGGCAAATTAATCGCTTTTATTGATTGCTGTTGTTTGTTTTGCATAAATTTTAAGCCTCTACCCCGGAAAATCAGCTTTATATTGTAAGTAATTTATGGCCAGTGTCGCACCGTAAAATATACATATGTATGTATGTATGTACATCAACAGCAGGGAAAGATGAAAGTTACAGAGAGTATAATGCGCATTATCACTGTGATCTAGGCCGATGAAACATCGAGTATAGGCCGGTAGGCCCCAGATAAGCAAAAAACACAAACTAATAAACAACAACAAAAAAAAATCACAAAAATCAGAATGATTAATGTTAACCTAAAGAATTTATTGTATCAACGTCTCTAAGAGGTCTTCTTTTTTTTTTTTTTTTTTTGTTAGGCCTGATGAAATTGGCCAAGAATTCATCACACACAGAAATTTAACCAATCTGTAAGCTTAATCTGTCAACAGCAAGAGCGACTCTCAATGAGTCAAGAAATCAAAAATACAAAAACAATAATTTTTCATATCACTTGCTATCAATTAGCGCTATAAACGCGTCAACTTTTTGCAAAATCAACAAATATGGAACGAGATACCATACCAAGCACATATGTATGTACATACATACATACATATGTATATGTATATTTTAAGGGTACTATCAAGTAGTTCGAGAGTGTTCCAAGAAGGTGGGGGCTAGTCGTCGAACAATGATAGACGACGTCCACTTTTGGGGCCCTCCATTTGGTCGGTCGGTTGGTCAGCTGTCGGTTTAGCCAGGCAGTCAAAATGCGGCCGACTGTCTAAGAATTTTTGGCAGCAATCAAATTATTGGATGGCCCCCAATACATATACATACATATACAAATACAAAAACAAAAGCAATAATAGAATATAATACTAAAGACAATAAAAGCAAAACAACGAAAATACAAAATAACAGCAAATGTCTAGGAAAATTAACACATTTTTGTGGGGCAGCCGAAACAATTTAAAAATATTCATCAAGCGAAAAATTAAATACAAGAAATGATCAACAACATGCCAACCAAATACTCTATAATATTAAATATACATAGTATCGAAATTGAATTGATTTAAATCTTCTTCAAGTATTTTATTTTGATTAATTTTCTGTATAGACTTTCAATCTAAATTTATTTTAATAATAATATATAACAGATCATATTTAATATTCAAGTAAATATTAATTCGAGATTAAACAAATTCTAATGAAAAAATGTATCTTTATGTATTACTTTTAATATAGATAACGATATAAATAATAGTAAAGAAGCAATCATATTCTAAATAATTGATAGATGATAATGATCTATTAATGTCAAAAACTAAAACAAAGTCAATAATCATCATTGGAAGATTACATACAATAAGTAGATCACAGATCATATTACTTATCAGTAAACTGTTCTAGACTAAATCATACACATAAATAATATACTAGATTGTAAATTTAAATCAAAAATTTATGAACTTTTGAGAGTTGTAATAAAATAAAGACCACAAAAACATTTAAGGGATTTATCAAGAAGATTATGTTTCAGATTAGTTAATTGAAACAATAACAGAAATCGACCATAACAAAGTCCATAGAAAATTGAAAGTACTACTTCTTAATCATAGAGAATTCATCAAAAATCTGTTTCAGAAAATTCATCAAAAACTGTTTTTTTTCTTTTTGCTTTTTTTTTTGTTTCATTTTGCGGCTATGCTAAGTGCTCGTGTCGCATAATTAACGCATACCGCAATGCAACAAACTGCGTGTACTTGTATATCACAGATACGCATAGAACTGTTTGAATGTGAATGTGTGTATTCGTATATGTATACATAGTCATGTAAGTAGTATGCGTGTATGTTTGTGAGCAGCTGGGCTTGGGCTTGGAAATTCATTTTGGTGGCCATTTGATGTGAATCTTATTTATTTATAAAACATACAACGCGCAGTCGAGTGTATAAATTTTGTGCTCTGCAGCTTATCGAAGACAAGCGACAAAATTTAATGTTAAAAATAAAAATACCAATTCGCTTGCTGGTCAGTCAAAGCCAAAAAGGTGCAAAAAAGGACATAAAAATTATTTAAAAATCACAAGCGAGAGAAAATACAAAATATATATAACAAAATTAGAGGCGAAAAATAAAAATTAGAATAAATAAACAAATAAACCATAATTATAATAATAAGGCCAGAAGCCAGCAGCAGCAGCAGCAGCAAAAGCACATTTTTTTGTATGTATTTTCTTATGTTTATGCTTTATTCTCTACTCTTTGCGCGATAATTTCAACAGTTTGGATGGTCACCCTACCCATGAAGTGGGTGCTCACAGAATTTCAGTGAAATATACCCGTACAAAAAAAAAAATTAATAAAATAAAGAAGACAAAACAAAAATAAACGTTCAACAGCACAAAAAAAAAAAGAAAAAAAAAAAAAGCTAAAAAGCAATTAAAAACGAAACAAATTTTTCGCCGTAAGTCAAGTTGGGGGCACTCGCCCAACTTTCTTATACAAGAACACCGCAAACTCAACACATCCGTAACAGAAACAGAAACCGAAACAGAAACAGGTACAGGAACAGCATCACGAACAGCAAAGTTAAGGTAATTTAACAAAACCTAATAAACACAAGAATAAAAAATAATTTTTTTTATCAAATAATATAAATAACAATATTTAAAATTTTTTAATATATAATAGAAAACTGCAATTGAAACTCGAACTCCAATTAAAACTCAAAAAAAAAAAAATCTCTTTTTATTTAAAAACAAAGAAACAAAATTTTATATAAATTGCGTATACGCTGTGTATACATTTCAGGGTCAAACCGCAGAAGCATTATGTCTCTGACAGTAAATGTATTGTAGTATTTATATTGAACATTTGCACTTGATTGCATTTAACTCAAATTATACAACATAATTCATTGAAAAGTGAAAACTTAAATAATTGTTAAATGTATAAAGTTTACGTATGAACTTTCAATTGGTCACGATTATGATTCACGGGGTGTTATGTGAATTAATTTAATATCTATACACTATATATGTATATCTATATACATACTACCATTGATACTGCTACTCGTCCTACTTCTCCTATTGGGAATGAGTCAAATGTTGTTTTATTTTATTACGTTTAACTTTTATGCAAATTTTTGAACAATTATTGATAAAGAAAATACAATAAAAAAAAGAAGACAAAAAATCTATTGAATAAATTAATGAATGATTTTATTGAAATCGACTGAAATAGGTCGAAGAAATGTATATATGAAGCTACTATTTGTATAGTATTCCATTAGTTACATAACTCAGATAATCACTATTTTGCAAGTTGATCTATAAGTTGTACTTATAATAGGTACTATACGAGTATATAGTATTATGAATAAAATAGCTGCAAATAGCTTTGTAATTAATTATTGTAGTCTCAGTATCTTTTGTAGTCTACATACATATATGAAAGCTGAAGTACCACTTGAGAATCGCGCATGAGACACAAATGCTATTTCTATTGCTAGTGCTGGGTTGCAGCTTCTTTGGTAATGAGGCAGATAATTGCCGGATGATTGCTGCGCTGTAGCAGAGCTAGTAGTATAACAATGCTGTACAAAAGTCGCACTGACTGTTTGTTATATCTATTTCTGGGTCGTATGGTAGTTTGGTTTATTATTTTCAAATGTTGGCATTTAGATGTAAGTGCAATGGCTTGCGCCTAAAACTACTTAATCACTTTTAGAGAATTGCGACACGTTTCATAATATAATATAATAGTACTCGTAGTATTGTTGAGTCTTCGAGCGTTTAGCAGCGGGCCTTAGGCTCGCTAGTTCGCTAGCGATAAGATAATAGTACTATGGTGCCCGGGTACCTTGATAGAGCTTCATGCGATTTAGGTCTGAAGTAGTATTGGGCCAACTCGAACAATTGTTTGTTCGATTGTGCTGCGTGTCTTGGCAAAATTATTATAAGAACAAGTGCAGGTAGTACTCGTATAAACATAAGTATACATATTGTATACATTGTTAAATGCTTGTTCAATATCAGAAATTGTATCATTGATTGACGCATACGGCAATTAAAAAAAGGCGACATTACGGCTGCGTTTGGTCTCTACTCTCCTTCTCTTTTTTTTTCTCTTTCTCTCTTTGTATGGATTAAAGATTCTTAGTTGTCATACACTCGGAAAAAAGTGCGTAGGCTTGAGTATATGCATATAGTAGTATAAATTTGCAATTTTTTTTTTTATTGGAAATATAAATATAATAATAATAAAACTTTTTTAATTATTAAATTATAGTCATCTGCTTGCAAATTTTGAATTATTAATTTGCTGTATCTAATAAATACGAAATTATCAATAGAATAAACAAATAAAAATAATTTATTTTTAACAACACATTTTGTTTATTTTTAAAAATGTTTCATATCACAACATCCTTTTCTTTTAGTGTAATAGCTTATATATATATTTGTTTGTGTGTCGATTGTGATAAGATTGAGATAAAGTGTTGAGTGTACAACATTTCTAATAAACGATATACATACTTATATGTATAGCCAAGGTGTGCCTACTTTTTGACCCAACTGTGCTGCTGTTGCTCTCCTCTCGGCTGCAAATAGGCAATAGCTAACAGCTTATAGCCAGAGACGCTCTGCACTCGTTTCGAGTGGTCTGCACTTCAGCGGCACTTAAAGGCTTTGCATTTACTCAGTGTCAATTACTGTCAATGCAATTTGCTTTTCCTGTGAACTGAACTCAACCCAACTCAATATTAATTTTCTTTTTTTTTTCACTCTACTACTCGTGCTCGAATTATGACAAATTTTTATAGAATCTTTACTTTGACACAATATCAACTAGAAAAATTTGCAACAAAATTTGTTGAAAAAAAAATGTACAAAGCATCTAAACATTTTACTAGGACTCTCTCCACAATTGAGGTGTTGATTAAAAAAAAAAAAATAAATTAAATTTCTGGAAAATTTATTTTCAAATGAAAAAAAAAACAGGTAAGACAGATCTAGTTGAGTGTGCTCGACTACAAAATACCCCAATCACAATTCTGCAAAACAACCAACTATTTCCTATACAATATTATCAACTTTCACACTTGACGTCACAAAACTGAATGAATTCAGGGATTTTAATAAAATTACTTACACAACATAGCATTGGTAACTTGATGATAAATAAAATTGCAAACGTATTTGTATTATGAACATTTGTGTTTTTGTTTCAATCGCTATAAAATTAGTACAGTAGATCAATATTAGGATAACCATTATCTGTGCCAAAAGATTCTATGTAAATCGGTCAGCGAAGATTTAAAAAAAAAAAAACATTGTTATATTGTACTATTTCACACAAGCCGATGGACTTGGTCGGCTTAATAGAATCGGAGATCCCATCTGTTACAAACATTTTCATGAAACCAATATACTTCTGTTTAATTTTTTAACTGAATCATGCATTGCATGTAAGTTTTTAGCATGAGCCTGACGCTGGCATTCAGTTTGTCAGCTCTTTGGAAACTTGGGCATGAGAACTTGGCTTTATGGGCTAATTTGAAATGTAAGCATTGGCTTATTCATATGCATTCGTTACGCAATGGTAAAAGCATGAAATGCCACAGGGAATGCATTTGATTTGTGGCAACAGCTTCCAATTGTGAATGTAGTATTACTTTATTCAAAAACTCAATTCATTTTGCGTAAGTTCCCAACAAAATATTGTGTTATAAAATAAATGAATGTTTTCATATGTATCTCTATGCGACTATACATTTTTCGTATAATTGATAAGTACACTTATTTTAACCAATCTAATATTCAATGAATAAATTGTGGCCAAAGCAATTTGCATTCTATATGTATATAATATTCCATGTAATGCTCGCCTTTACTTTCATTCAACTTTAGACAATTAGATAAAAATATATATATATATATTTCTGTATAACAAAATATCATTTCATAACATTTTTAAAGGTTTACATCCTTCAATGTTTAGCTTAGGTTATACTATTGTTGGACATCACATAGCAAAAGTAACAACAGAAATGAATAAATGTTAAATTCTCATAAGTGATGTTCGCTGTGTTCTGACATTCGGTTCGTACAACTAGCATAAATAAGAGCTCGATCAAAAGAAATTATAGAAAATGTGTTTTATTATATTTGATTATATATGTATCAAGCTTGTCTGGAATCTACTGTAATATTGTATTATAAATAATACTTTATTCTATAACTAGTATTAATACCGATAAACCTCTATTGGCTAGTCAGACTATAGTTAAACAACCATCATTGAGATAAGTTTCAAAACCATTGTGTTTGTCGAATCAATGATATCAAAATGAAAGATTCATGTTATATCTGATAGTATTCACTATATTCGATCTATATTACGAGATAAAGATTTTGATATAAGTTTTATGATAGATATAAATTATAATTTATTTAATTATGAATATGAATAGTCAAGATCACTTAAAATCATTTATTTTATAACTATATTTATTTAAAAACCTAACTAGAAAATCAGATTTTAAAATGAACATATTAAGCATCGAACTGTTTGAAATTTTGCTAAAAAGGATTGACTACTAAACTCATGAGGAATATAACTAAAAGTGAATTTCGATTTTTTTGCTGTCATCTCAATAGACATTGGTATTTCAAGTGAAAAACCCCATCTAATTAGTCAATCCAAACCAAGCCAAATCGAATTTTTTTTTTTTTACTTTTTTTCCATTTTCTTTTGGTTTGTTTTTTCGCATTGTTTTGTTTCTGGCGTTAGTTTGTTGCTTGACAAACTAATTTTAAATTAAATTGATCAAATATTATTATTTCCTTTGTACATATAGTACTGTTACTACAAATTATGACTGTCGTTGGCACTAAGCAGTAACAGGTTTGGAGAGTTGATGGCCAACAAATGAATTACTATATAATCAAAATTGATCAGTCTTCTAATATTGGTAATGCCACAAAATTGGTTTGGTCATTTGAACTTTAGGTTGACATAAATTACAGGCGTTAATTTTGCCATTAGCACTCTACAACAATAATGACAACAACAATGACCACAACAACATTAACAATAATGTTCAGTCTGTTGTACAAATGACTATCGACAGGTTAGCAGCTTCGATTTTCATCTCAGCTCGGCAAATTTTTTTTTTTTTTTGTATTTATTTTTATGCAAATTGGATGCTTGTCTGTAACGCCAAATAATCAATGAATGAATCTGTATTGTGGGAACATTTATGGCTGCCATTTTGTATTGGACAAGTTTATGCAATATGCCAAAAAAAAAAAAAAAAATAAATAATAATAATAAAAATAAAGCAATAAAAACAACAACAACAAAAATAATGTGAGACTCGCATATTGATTGATTAGACAGGCAGCCAGGCAGCCAGCCAGCCAGCCAGCCAAGTGGCTTTATCAGGCTCAAAATGAATTCATTATTTGTTGCCTGACGCGTCTATTTAATTACGAAACTTTTTAACTGATATTAGATTACTGTATATATGTGTGTGTGTGTGTATTAATGTACACATGCTGCTTTTTAAGCTGAGTAAAAGTTGAAGCTGCAACCGCAAAACCAACCAAGCCAATATAGCCTTCCTAAACGTGTATAATAACACAAAAATAAGTGAAAAGAAAATCCATATATCTATCACACATATATATATATATATATATATATATATAGGTATATATAACACTCACATGAACACGCACAAATCTGCAGCTCTAAAATAAATGAAAAATGAAATATTGCGTATACGCACAATTGCACCACAAACAACAAAAACAAAACTTTGCCACAACCTACTAAGGTTACTACAACAATACATTGAACAACGGCATGAGCGACACACTTGAATTTTATTTTGTTCTTACTCTCATTTCGAAATAAATATAAATAAATGTATTATTGCAATTTAAAAAAAAAATAAATAAAAAAAATGAATAAAATGTTCTTTTATTTTTAAATAATTGATTACCGAGTAGAGGGTTCTATGAACGATACGACGTTTAATTCTTTTTGAAATTCATGTACAAATTGTAATGTGACACAAAGAGAATGCGAAAGTTAGTAGAGAACTCGTTAAGTGTAAGCGCGATTGTAGTAGTAGTAGCATATACATTAGCAAGGGGTAATGCTATCCCAAAAAAAAAACATTTTTTTCTCTCTTTTTACCTAAGAGCAGTGTTGGGAAAGCAGTTTTTTTTTCTATTGTGGAACGTTAGCTTTAAAAAGCAAGAGCTATTGCATTTAATAAAAATGTGTTTTTTTTTTTGTTGTTTAATTTTAAATGTATAATTTTTATAATGTTAATACTTGTATAAGCCCTTACAATTTAAGCCTTTTAAAAAAAATATGGAATGCTAGAAAAATTGTATTTATTTCTTGATAAAAATATATGAAAAATTATATTTTCCAACACTTGCCAATAGGGTGCTCTACAGATGTGGCCTGCTTTATGTTGACAGAGATTATGTGACAATAAGCTTAGATAATAACATAGTACTAGTAGCATAAAACTTGGTGGTTTTCGGGTATATATACATATGTAAGACAGAACATAAGGGCACATCGATGCTGCCACAGAACGTAGCAGCATCAGCATCAGGCAAAAGGAGAGAAAATAAAAAGAATGGAGAGAGCTAAGTAACAAAAAGCAAGCAGCTGTCAATTGTGTAAATATTTTGTGCCAAATTGTACAAATAAAAATGTGTTTGTCGATATAAATCGAAGCACATGACTAGCCTTGCATTAACAGCTGCGACTTGTATCTTGTGGTACTCGCATATTGTATAGTATATCTTAATAGTATAAGTTAAAACAAATAGCATTCACGATACATATACATACATACATACTATACTATACTTGGTAAAGTAACAATGCTCATTTGTATGTTCTGTACTGTCAATTGCATTTCAATTGTTTAATACCCGCACAACATACTTTAATTATTATTACATTTGCCAAAGCCTCGATATATATCGTACATAAATGCATCTTATAACAATGGGATGCTTTTGTCAAAGTCAACAATTCATTGGATTGGTAATGTTCTGAGATTGCAAATGGTGAAGACCCACAAACCAAAATTACATTTTCTTCTATACACTCAAAGAAAATATGTTTATTGTGAATGTCAATATAATTACTAGGAATTAAGTTTTTTTTTTTTTTAATATCAAAGTAGATTACATAAGTTAACTTAAAATATTTCAATGATTTCATTTAATGATAGTAGTATTATATATTATAGTGAATTGGAATTATACTAATCTATATTCTTGCTAAAATATGATTTCTTCAATAGGAGAAGCCGAACATAAAGATTTCGAATCAGCGCGAGAGCAGCAGAGAGACAATTTAGTTAGTTGTAGGTAAGGACTTCTCGAGTACAGACGTATACAGAGAAGAGAAATGAATACATTGTTGCTTAAATGAAGATTGAAAGATGTAAAATATTGTAATCATTTAATAATTATATATATATATATATATAATAAAAGTCAATTATTAAATGATTACAATATTTTACATCTTTCAATCTTCATTTAAGCAACAATGTATTCATTTCTATATATATATATTATATATATATCTATTATCTATATATATTTAGTTGATTTAAAATGTTTTTTATTTCAAAATTAGTGTCATTTTTGTTGAGTGTATTTGCATGTGGCTTATGTTGTCCCAAAATTCATTTTGCAGCACTGGTTACTTGGGGTGGACCGTAGAGGATATGTCGATAATCTACGGCCAAGTTGAATGTTGAATATGCTAATAATATAGCAGTTTGCTACCAAGACTTGCGAAACTTATATGCAAATTGAATCCACATCAGTCTGAAACTGGGCCATTTACAAAATAGGCCCGGTCGACCCTCAGATATGCGTAGTTTGATGCTGACGGACGGACAATTGTTTTTGACTCGACGTACATATGTGTGCCATTGAATATTCAAAGTGTGATGCCACAATATCAAACCGCAGCGCCTCAGAGGACAAAAGCCCATGTGGAGTGCAACCTGCTAAATACATTCACTAATTTGAAAATTCTCCTGTATAAGTACATACATACATACATGCATACATACATACATACATACATATGTACATACATACATGATGGTCTAGTTATTAACATGGTTGTCAACCGCAAAATGTTCTGATTTCCAAAAATTAATCAGCAAATTCTTTCGGCACTACGAAATTTACGTTTAGTGGCATGTGGGCATGTGGCATGATGCCTCGCATTAAACAATATTCAGTTTAGAGCATAAATCAGCATATTTCGAATACCAATCGAAAGTTCATTCCAATTGACAAGTGAAATTGGTAATATAGCAATGAAATTGTTTGGTAATCTTTAACCCTAACACTAATATGTACATACATATGTGTAAAAGTTCAATCATCAAATTTGTAAATAAATAATTATTCTTGAATTTCGAGAAATTGATACATTCAGCCACGCTGCGATATTTATAACAAATTCCCACTTTAACGATGAAAAACCATATTTTCTTGGCAATATAAGTCCATATGCATAATAATCATCAGTTAATTATGATTTTTCATAATAATTTTCAATTTGTTTGGTAAGATATATCAAATATTCTTTTAAATAGAATCAAAAAAGAAAAACACTTTCCTAATGCTTTACTAATTTAAGCATTTCGTTTGAAATATCGAAAATCGATGACTCAAGCAATGGGTGGTATACTAGTGGTGGCAGTCGCATGTAGCATGCTGATATTGTGTGAGAGGGTGGCGGCGGCATATTCAAATTCGGAGCAATATTATTTTTATTTCCATCTTCTTTCAGTAGTACATAGTACTATTGTGAGTGCGTGCTTGTGTTGTATGAGGGCATCATTGATTTTGGCAACAGAGGGCTTTCCTTCATCTAAGAATAGAAACTCGAAGCCAAACAATGAAATTCAATTATTTCGAGTAATTTAAGACTCAGATGACAATGCGACGTACATACAAAAATATACATATGTATGTATGCGCAATTTGAAGTGATTTTTATTTTATTTTTATTTTTATTTGGAAGATTTAAATGCTCTTAAAGCTATTAGCAAACACTTATGGAAAATGAATGCATATCGAATCAAGCATTTAATTAAACAATTTGTATCTCAGCAAATATGATGTACTCAATAAATCATTGAATCATCATATTCTCTGTGGCAATTGTATCGATTTTAAATCAATTTCATTCATTGATAGCATAAACTTTGATCGATCACATAACAATAAAAAACAAAAACAAAACTGTTGATTGCCACTCTCAGCGACAGCTGCCAGAGACCACAAAAACCGTAAAAACTATATCAGACCTGTTGTTGCCACGTTTTACAGCTCATTGTGCAAAGGACAAAGGCAAACTGATTTCATTAGGGGCCAATCATTATACTATAGCTGCTAGCCAGCATACCAGTAGCAGCTGTCTTTTAGGCAGGTCCAGTGTTGTCAATTTTCAAAAAAAAAAAAGAAAAAAAAAGAAAATAAATTTTTAGTTAGCGGAAAAAAAAGAAAAACTGATGCTGAAGCTGGATTTTCTTTTTGCATAAGAAGCTCAATTACTAGGGAAATAGTCATTATTGGAAATATTCATTCGTATAAGTCTTAATTCTTTCGAATTTCTCATGTTTTATGAAATTAGTTAAAATTAGAAAAGAAAGTTCGTTTATTTAGTGTCATAAATGTTTTCATTTCACACGAAAAGGAAATGCAAGCAACTTTTCTGGTTAGTTTTAAAATTCAACAAAAACTCAGAGCCAAAGATGAATTATACGCAAAGAGGCGCAGTTATTATCTTACCTCATTATACTAGATGAAAATACTAAAAGCAGTGCAGAAAAATGATTACAAAATCATAGCTAAACCTATTCGACTTTTAAAACAAGCCAAAAAAAAAAATTGCGTTTAAAATTCGGAATTCAACATTTTTTTGTTATAATCCTATATTAAATTCGTAAAAAAAAAAAAAATTGCTCTTTTAACAACACTGCAGGCAGCATATGCAGCTAAGTAATGCAGTACCTTCAGCCCATAGCCATAGAGTCATGTGTTCAGAGTACATTGTTATTATCATGATGAGCCATCAACATCATCATCCTCATCATGCATATTAGTATCCAGCATCATTATGAACATTCTGCTTGTGTTGAGCTCATGTATCTTTATGCTTGTATGCCTGTTGTACTCTGTGCTGTCGGGCATAGACTTCAAAGCGTTTTGTTCCTCTCGATTTCGGCAGTGTTGTGTTGTGTAGTTATTGTTGCCAGTTCCTAAATGTACGCGTTTCACCTGAAATTTATGCCGCCCACAGACAGACTCTGCAGCTGGCAGCAGCAAATGTGTTTTGTGCCAGTTGACGACGCTCAATTAAGAGATATTTATGTGCAAGCATTACGTTCAATTGTACACTACGAAAATGAAAGAGAAAACGAAATAGTTAATATTATATATGTATAACAGAGTAAGAAGCACATCAGCCTATAATATTAATGTATTTTTTTTTTAATGAAATTGTTTTAACAACAATTTGCTTATTGTTTTATGAGCAAATACTTGTTTATTTGTTTTTTTTTTTTCTTCCTAACCCAAAAACATATATATATATATATATTATATTAATAATAATTCATTTTTATATTTTTATGGCTTTTCTCAATTGGAAATCTGTTTTCGCTCAAATCAAATTAAATAATCAATAAAAAGTGCTTAGAATATTTCAAAATTCTTGTATTAATAATTATAACAAAAACACAAACTACAGAAGAAGAAGAAGAACAACAACAACAACAGCAATCATTTTTAATATAAAAAAATGTTCACCAAAGTATATACAAATTATTGTTCTTCTCTTATAGCCAAGTTTTCTAGCCAAGAGGCGGCAACAAATTCTTTAAATCTAATTGAAATTTATGAAAATGTTTCGTGACCCTTTTCTCTACACTGACGACGGATATTGTAAACATTGTAAAAAGCTTTGTTACACAACACGCAAAACTTAAAGACAATTTAATAATAATTTTAAAAATGTATTTATTTGTTTTATTGATCGTTCAAGTGTTCTGGTTGTTTATTTTAATACAAGACACATAATAATTTCAAAGTTAAAATCACTTTGCTATCGACTGATGCCTAGAACCAGTTGCGAATTCTAATGGTAAAAAAAAAACTGATTTTCTCAAATTTCTTTGCATTTTTTTTTATTTTATTACCATAGTTGATTATTCATTATTCTTTCAACAGAACAAATAAATGTTGTCAAAAGTATGTATTTTTGAGGTTAATTCAGCTATTTAGATAATTGCTCTGAGCTTTTTAATACAAATTAGAATAAAAAGTTTTCTAGAAATTTTTATTCATCTATGAAAAAGAAAAAAAAACTAACTTTAATTTCTATTAACATTTTGTTTTTCAATTGAAAGAAATATGTATATGTATGTATATCAGAGAAGAATCTTATTTGATTGAAAGACATTTCTATAGAGTATAAAGTTGCTTTTATTCCATGATGATGATGCTTACAAATGTGTGTGTGTGTGTGTCTGTGTATATTTTATTTTGTTTTGAATTTGTTTGCTCTTAACTTTGTGTGAATTTCAAAACCCAACTAAATATACGAATACTGGCAATTTAACAATATTTTAATGGGGTATCCTTTATTGTGGAGTTGTATTGCCTCTGTTGCCTCTGCAACGCCATAAAGTTTGTCAAACATTTAAATCCAAGCCTTTTACTCATTTCAAATTCCTTTTATTTTGCTGTTAATTTTTTTTTTCTTTTTTTTTGTATTGACGTCGGGGCAACCTGGCGCGCGTTGTGGCCGCTATTTTGTTGAGCGTACAGAGCTGTAGAGTTGCCTGCTGCTACTACCTGTGGCCAGCTGGCAGCTTGTCAGCCTACCTGTTACCTGCTCTATAGTACATACATACATGTTACATACATACATACAATGTATATGAATTTGCAATGAGTTTTTGATTAGCTTTTGACATGGCAAAGCAGCTGGCACTAAAATAATCTACCATTTTGTATAAAATTCTAAAGTTTTTGCGGCCATTTTCAATGCTCATGTCTGCATACATACATATGTAGGTGTGTATCTGTATCTGTATCTGTGTGTGTTTGTAGCTTAAGATTAATTAAAGTGCAAATAATAATTAATTAGGCTAAACTTCTTTCATTTTAAACAGGCCACAAAACAGAAAAAAAAAATTAAATAAAAAAATTAAATAAAATATAATTTAATTCCACAGAACAGACTACTACTACTACTAGTACATAAGTGCAAGCTTACTGAGATTTAGTTTCAAAGTTTCTTTGAAACCCAAACTACTTAGCAACTTATTAAGCATTCACTAAAACTCTAGAGAATTCTATTAAGTTTTATTTACAAGCCGGCCTGCACTCCTTTATTTTTTTCCAGAAGATAGTGTTAATCCAATATCAGTATGTATCTATTAAGTACTTGTACATATGTATGTATATAACTACAAGTATACTCAGTATTATCGCTGTTGAGTAGTGTTACTCTGACAGCTAATGTTAATGTCTATGTTATTGCTTTTTAAACAAACTGATAAGCTCTCTCAAAACTAATATTAGCTAAGTTGTTACGTATTTTTTTATATATATTTTTATTTTTTTAGATTGCTTTGATTATGGTTTTGATTTGTAGTTTTGTTAGTTTTCTTATCATTATATTTTTTGTTATTTTTTTTTTCTATTATCTCATTTTTTATTAGGAGAATATGGATTTGAATTTATTGAATATACGAGTGGTCCATATAAAATATTCTTTGCAATGGGAAAACAAGAATTAATCAATTTTGATACTACAAGCGATGTTTTAAGTTAGGTTGGTAATTTGAATACAAGATGAATAACAACTTAAACATCATCACAAAAAACAAAACAAGTAAGGAAGCTCTAGTCGAGTGTGCTCGACTACGAGATACCCCGATCCATGCGTCGAAATACCAACAAAATACTTATAAAAGTAACAACGTTGCAAACGCATGCAATGTGGTGTCTGCTCTGTTGCTAGCGATGGCAACGT
>JBANCX010000375.1:5585-19346 GCA_037040065.1 Dettopsomyia nigrovittata
TGGTGATTGAGATGGATAAAAGGCAACCTAATGAATGTTTTCTGTATGATTGATTGATTGATTGGTGATTGAGATGGGTCCTAAGTAATCTAATGAATGTGTGAACATAAATTATATTAATTAAAAGCTAAATAAAGTATAAATTATCATAAATTTATAAGAATTTTATTGATTTTCTATTAAAATACAATTGATTGATGAGATTATATCAGAGAAACCTTCAGAATTTTGTACTTTTATTCAAGATAAAAACTCTTTTCATCATTTTTAATTAATTTTATTTAATTTACTTTCGATTTACTTCAAATTTTTCCATAAGATTTCAATTCAGACAAAAAATTTCCAAATTCAGAAAATTAAATCAGACTTAAAAAGTCACCCAAAAAGAGATGAAATTTTTTAGTCCAAATGGAAGTCTTTTCTGACGTCACGTCACGTCTTCGTTCAGGTTCAAGTTCAATGTGCATTGAACAAGCTGAAGAAGAAAGAAGCAGCAACAGAGGAAGCTCTAAACGCTAACAATCGTGCATCTCGAAATGAAATTTGACTTGCAACTCGAACAAAAACAAGTTTTTCTTGAATAAACAAACTAAAACAACAGAAATTTCGATAGATTTTTGAAGTATTATATAGTGTATTATATCCGTAATTTTTGGGTTATTCTTTTACATAATCGACTGGGAACTAGCTTTTGTGTATCTTTAATGTCTTGAGGGCTGGCTGGCTGGCTGGCTGGCTGGTTCGCTGGCAGACAATGAGGTTCCAGGGCGATGAGTTTAAAATTTAATGGCAACGCTTTGTCATTCGACTGGTTCCAAGCAGCTGACGCTGCTGCTGTTGCTGCTGCTGTTGCTTCTGCTGCTCATGGCTATCTATAGCTACTATTTGGCTTTAAGCAGCGCCTGTTGCTAGTGCAAATATAACAAAAACCAGACCACTTTCTTGGACAACGTTCAGTTGCCAAAAGAAAGTCCAACGAGACGTGAACGGGTGCGCGCCATCAAGCGTTTAAAATAAACTCTTTTAAAGTCTATTAAATAAAGTTCGTCTCTCAATGAAAGTTGTTTTGTACTAAACATTTACTTAAAACCAAACCAAACAACAACAATTAATAAACAATGTCTAATCTATTATGGTTAAGCATGTGTCTTGTAAGTGTTGCAAAATACTAAAAAAAAAACAAGAAATAGAAAGAAATTTTTTTGATCTAAACAAATTTTAGTGATTTCTATGAAAAGTGATTCTGTTTTGTGATAAAAACATAAATAAACAACTTTTTGTAAAGTTATTATTATGAACCAAACGCATTTAGGACCTTAAAAGACCTCAAATATATACAAGAATGGGTCAATAAGTCTGTGACTTTTGTGAAACAAAAATTATCTAATTAAAAAAAAAAAATTTTTTTCCAAACAGATGATTTTTTAAGGTCATCAAGAGATGATCTCATCGTTGGGCATTAAATCTCTTACCGCTAAGACAATTCTTCAAAGGTTCGGGAACAAGAATTATATCGCTCGGGTCGAAATCTGTAGAATAGAGCGCGGTTGAGGGAGCAATTTGTAGCCCAAATTCAATGGATTTTTGTGCCATGGACATAGAAGATTGTCCTGAATTGGAAAAAGTATAGAACCAGCTCAATAGAGTCTGCTATGAACGGCTGTCAGTTTAATTTTCGTAGCGGAAAATTCACTAAAAGTCACAGACTTAATGACAATTCTAACTAGAAAGCACTTAAGGAGATTTCATTTCTCTTCTAGAACTAGTTCAAGCGACCTACAACAGCAATGTGCTAGTTCTAATGAACGCGTTTTTTAACTAGGTCTGCGAAAACAGTTCTTTTTAGATTGGTTTCTCAATAAAAAACCAAGAATAATTAAAGAAAACTAGTTTAAAAATTGTAATTCAATAAAATGTAGAAGAAAATTTAAACTGAAACCTTCCGAAAGTTAAATATTTGTAATTATATCATAAAAAAATGTGTTTTTGAAAAGCTCAGAAACTAAATCACAATCACAAAAACTAGTAAATCGAGTTAAAATCAACTCGCAAGTAGCAGTTACTAACTCTATTCAACTTACTTACTTACTTAACTACATATCATAGATAGATAGTTGAAATAGTCTCTGACTTTAATCTATAAATAGTAAATGAAAAAGAGAAGAAAAACAAATCAAAACAAACACAGAAAAACAACTGAACCTGAATAGTGTGTTCAGGTTCAATGCTTCTTTCAATACCCGGTATACCAATCGAAAATGGGCAGAGGGTATAATAATTTAGGAAAAGAAAAACACGCAAAAGGAAGCAACTCTGAGCCTATAAAGTATACTTGATCAGCATTAAGAAGCAAGTCGTTAAAGCAATGAATTAATTGATTGAACTCAGCGACAAATAAGAGCTAGAGACAACTACTGGATAGGAAATCAAGGTATTCCAATACTTTACACTAATATCCAATATCTTCAATATCGGGTCTATAACCTATGTTGTCCTATTACACCAAGAAATCTCCGTTTTTAATCAACTTATTTCGTATAATCAATTAAAAGTTGGGTATCTATGTGTTCGAGCATAGACTAGAGAGATTTTGTTTAACTTGTTTTGTGGCTCTCCCGTTTGCCAAGTTGCAACTGTTGCAATTGTTATTGCGTGAGGCAGCATTGCATGCAATCAATTAAGATGAGGCATAGAGAAAGAGAGAGAGAGAGAGAGAAAGACAGAGAGATAGATGTATTGGGTAAGGAGTCGTTACGTGTTTTGTCAGGCAGAAGAAGCAGCCGGAAGCATTGTTGCCACATGTGCAACAGACTGCGTCATAACAACAAACAGCCAATAAAGGTCAAAGGTTGACAGAAAGAAAAAAACCAAAAAAATTCCCCAAAAAAATTTGTAGAGAAAGTTTTTTCAAATCGAAATCTCTGGGCGTCTTCTCTTGCAGCTGCTGCCCCTGGCGCTGGCCGAGAATGCCACAGAGCTTGCCACCACACAGGACGGCAACAATCATAGCAGTGAACTATTGCCCCTAGCGGAGCAATTGACGCGCTATCGACGTCATCCGCCGTACAAGCTACGTCCGGGCTCAAAGCGTAGCAAACAGCCGCGACGACGTGTTAAGGGCGGCTCTGCGCCGCCAAAGATACGCTATGGACCACCGAGTTATAAACAGCCAATTGGCTATCAGTATCCAACAGCATTTCCTGCATATCCACAACACTTAGAGGAAAACTCGGGCTATTCTATTGAGGATTTCCAACATTTGAAATTCGATGGAGCGGATTTTGAGATACCCGCTTCGAGCTATGAGGCTCAATCTATGGATCTCAATTTGTATAATCCTGATGGTGAGGATCTTTATGGCGCACACAAGTTTCCCAGCTTGGAATATACGGAGGATACGCCGGCATTGAGCTCCTTTGAGCATACACCGCATCAGAAATATGGAGTTCCTGAGCAAAGCTATGAACCACCTATATCATTTGTTTCCCAACATTATGAACCACCACCACCAGCGGGAGCAGCAGAGCCAGCTCCTGAATATGGTTTGCCGTCAGGTGGTTCAAGTTATGTGCCACCTGCTCCACCAGCACCCGATTCTTATTCCATTTACGAACAGAAGATACCCAATGTGGGTTTCCATCAGAATTTCGCGGAACCACCCAGGAAACCACCTCCTGTACACAATTCCAACTATGAGATTTCCTATTCTCCGCCTGCGTTCGAGTTATCTACGACTTTCCAAGCCAAGAAACCACCACCACCACCACCACCACCCGCATCATCATACGTGCCCAGCTACGAGCCACCAGCACACGATGGTGGCTTTGCAGAGCCACCAGCACCACCCACATCCTATCATCCACCTAGCAGCTATACTCCGCCGGAAGCTCCTAATCAAAACTATGCTCCACCTCCACCGCAGAGTCATCCTCCGGTACAAACCTATGCTCCACCTGAGAGTCATTCTCCTGTTCAAAACTATGCTCCTCCACCGCAGAGACATCCTCCTGTACAAACCTATGCTCCACCTGAGAATCATCCGCCTGTTCAGACCTATGCTCCTCCGCAGAGACATCCTCCTGTACAGACCTATGCTCCACCTAATCAGAGTCATGCTCCAGTTCAAACATATGCTCCGCCCGAAAGTCATTCTCCTGTGCAAGACTATGTCCAAGATAACTATGCCCCACCCGATGAGTTACCCCTAAATACTAATCACAAATTTCCCAGTTTTGATTTTCCCAAGTCCAGCTACGAGGTGCCCATCTATGATCCAATTCCATTTGAGCCATCCAACAGGCATGAACAGGAATCCTATCCACCCATCTTGCCACATCCCAATCCCAATGAGCTTCTACAGTCTGATACATATGCCGCCAGCAGTTCTCATCCGCCCCTGAAGAATCGGAAACGCAAACGAAGACCTGCCGTACCCAAGAAGCATACACTGGATGTCCCAGAGTTGCAACAGGCCTACGATGCGGATGCCCATGTTCATGCCCGAGATACAGAGCTGGACACAGCTGCTCATGGCTCTCATTATGTGGAACATAAGCGAAAATATATCAATTATGTGACACCATCAACTGCAGGCATAACAACGACAACCACTCCGGCTCCCTGGAGTCCTATGCGCGGGCGCAGCACCTCTAGTGGTGCTACATTTATACCAACAGTCATTACCAGCACACTAGCGCCACCTAGTCGTACCCGAGGTCGTGGTTCAACGCGTTTTCGTAGCCGCACTTCAACGACAACTGAAGCAGCAACATCCTCAGCGGAATCCCAGAACGTCACCATACAAAAGTCACGCTCTCAAAGCTACTACGATGGCACTATGGCACCACCACCCAGCACCTATCAGCAGTACACACCACAAGCGGGTCGTGGTCGCAGCCGACCAACGAGACCAGCTCCGGTACGCGACTCAGCGGCGACCTTAGCCTTGCTGCCCTCCGGCACTGAGCGTAATCCTACGACATTAAAACGAACGACAAAAGGTATCTACGATACAACGCTATTTAAGAGCCCACAGAGCGATCGAGAAATGGAACGAAAGCTCAATGCGCTGCGCCAGAATTTGCCAAAAAATCATAAACTTTATTGAAATATGGGAATTGCGAACTAGAATTTGGGTAGCTAAAGAAACAGCTGGAAAAATCCAGAAAGGACTTCTAAAAGGGAGGGTTTGTTATAAGAGGATTTTGTTAAGTTTTGTATTTTTTAAGATTAAAATTTAAGTGAATAAAGAAATAAACTTTAAAAAAATATTAAATATTAAAGTTATGAACTAGTTCTCTTGATTATTTGTGTTGTTCACCCACAGAACTAGGCCTCTACCCAATGGAACAGACCAAAAACAGATTCTTTCTTCAAAGTTATAGGAGATATTTGTTGGAAATCCTTTTCACAATCGGATGGATCACTTACCATACGTTCCATAAAGTTACGCCATTTTTTACTGGTGCTATACATTTGGAAATCATTGAAGAACACTGGACCCGATGATGTTGACGGTAGATCGGGCAATGTTGTATCCAAATTGAAGGCCGAGCGACATTTTTCGAGCAGAGCCTTCATGACAGGCATCAGAAATGAATACTCTTCAGGATTACCAACTAAACAAATACAGAATTAATAATAGATCGTCTGATAATCAAAGTATAACTTACCCTCTATGGCATTATCTAGAGCTCTATTGATACTATATAGTAAATAGGATAGCTCAGCGGGATCCTCTGTGGCACGACTCTGTAGTATGGCATGTAGCTTGGCTGTTGCCATGGCTACAATGCCAGGATTTGGATGATGTGAGCATTTAAGCAATAGACCCAAACATAAACGTATCATATCGGACCAATCATCCGAGGAACCCTGCTGAAAGATCATCAAAGCATCCAATAGAGCCAGAACGCCATCCAATAGCTTTGTCGAACATTTCTTTGACTCATCCTCATTGGAGCCCAGCACAACCAACTCATAGACCATGCGCAAAATATGCGAAGCATTCTAAAAGAATAGACGAATTAATAGAGATTTCAAGAGAATTTTTTTCGCTAAACGCACCTCCTGATTGATCAACGTTTGACTGCCATGTTCGGATAGATCAAATAGCGATGCCTGCACAGCCATCTCCAGAATTCTCAGACGTAGCGATAGATGCGAGGTAATTAATTCATTGTTCAATGCCAACAGATTGATACAGCCAAGAACTTCACCACGCTCCTTCCAGCAATGTGGATGATCATTGCCAATGCCACGCCAAAATACATTGAACAATGTATTGGAGACTAGATAAACCAATTGCTCTTCGGTGTCCACATCGCCATCAGCGACAAAATCAAAGCCAGAGGTGCTCTATAAAATGAGAGGGGATTAGTTGGTATTTAGAAAAAAGTGATTTTTATCACCTCCATCGAATCACTTTTCTTGTTGGGGCCATGTGGCGATTGTGTTGAGCTATCGGAGCTTATAGATTCCTCACGATGTAAAGTCACACTGGGCGTTGGTGTATTGTCCGTTTCTGTGGAATTACCCAAAGTAAGGGATTCAAAGGTGTCCTGTATATCGTGTGTGGTTTGACGTAAAACCGAAAATACGCTATTCACATTCTCTACAACAGCGCCAGAGACAGATTCAGCCAATTCTATATAAAAAAAGAGAACATTAATTAGAGAGAAAGAGGTTTTAGAGAATCTACTTTTGGTTATTTACCCTTAATTTCACTCTCAATAACTGTGGCTGCCTCGGTGACGCTTGCCTGAATCTCATTAAGTATAAGACCACTATCGCTATGCTCCTCTTGTGCTTGAGCCTGCTGCTGTTGTAATTGAGCGAGATTTATTTCCTGGTCCGAGAAGGTTATCAAATCCGCTTGAGCTAAGAAACTTGAATTATCCTCGAGCAAAACATCCATATTGATGCCAAAACTACGACGACGCTCCTCATCCGCTGGCACACATGCAAGGGGCTTACGTATAAGCAATCGAGCGATAGATTCCTGCCAGCCCGTCTGCCGTGCAATCGCTGCCGTCGATTGTTGTTTAACAAATGTTGTTTGGAGCAGACGCTTAGCAATCTCGAGCTTTACCTGCAGATCACAATTGCTAACATGATAGACCAGAAACATTAAACCGCCATAGTCGGGCTGTGAACCAAGCATTTCATCAGCTAAATGGAATATAATTGTCGAGCTCAACGACATCGGTGTAATGAATGAAAAGAAACCCGGAAACATGCTCTGCTCACTGCTCTGTTCATAGAGACGGAGCACTTGCTTATATTTCTGATGGACACGTGATGTAGCCAGCAGACTGCTTAAGAACTAAAACAAAGAAATGAGAATTTATAAATGGAAGTCTCTCTATGTTATTGCACTTGGAATACTTACTCTGATGGCTGCCTCCTGTACATCATTGCTATAGCTCTTGTCCACAAAGAAATTATATATGAGATTGGCACTCTGTGGCTCATGTAGCAACAAAACCATTTGATCTTTACAATTCTTGCCACGCACATAATTGGTTAACATCTCAAGGAATTCGACAAGCACCAGCTCCTGACGCACTGATGCCAGAAAGGCAATCAATGCATTCACTTCCTTAATATTGACATCCTTTTGCAAATAGAAGCGTACAATGCCAAAGATTGTTGCTCTGATTGTGCGAGCATCATCCGTGCATATGTTATCCGGTATACTATAATACTGACGCACTACGTCCAACATATATTGTACGCCGTAGCGCTTCCGAAAGAACTTTCGATCATTTTTAATCATTGCACTCAAGTACTGAGCATGTCCCAATGTTATTTGGAATTGCAATCGCGACCAAATTGCAAAATCAAAGACAATATGCGCATAAAGAGCATCCAAGAGCTGTGAATTGCCAACAGCTGTGTTGCTGGACTTGTGTGCCTGCAGCGATTCCATCAATAGATGTGTAGCCATCAATGCATTAACATCATAAAGCATTGGATTACAACGTTGCAGCATTGTGCCAATAATGGCCAAAGATTCACCATTGAGCAGTTGCTGTTGATTGTTCTCATGCTCATGGGTTAGATAGCGCAGCAGGCAGAGTAAACTTGCCAATGGATGTTGTATCATCTTCCATTCGGTATATGAATTCGATGATAACATTTCCCAATCTGTGAATTCATCAGCTGTTGGCGTTTTTAGTGTTGGAGATGTTGCTACTCCTAAGTCATCACTGGCACTGCCTATCGAAACATCTGCATCTTGTTCCTTGACCAAGCGATGTAACATCGGCAAAATGGCATTAACACCACCAATGCTATTGATTGTCTCCTGGATTTTGACTGTCTTGCATAGTTGTGCATTAATCTTGCCTGGATATTTACCACCTGGTATTAGATCCTGACAATTGCCATGATGCACTGCACCAGGTGCGTAGCAGAATACAAATCTTGAATTCAATTCCAATAAATCATTATCTTGTGAGAATATTGAACTGAAATTTATGCCTGCATCGAAGATGGTCTTTAAACTGGTTGTTGGCTCCGCCAGGAGCACACCACCCAGATGTCCTTGCAGGCAGATCGGTTCACCAAACACCGTATCCTGCATACCAATTGGAAAATTCTTAACATTTGGATCAAATGCTGTGTGCTGAGTGCGCAACGGCAACGTAAAATAGTTGGAAACCTATTAAGATACAAAGTTTATTAAATTGAGTCCACAACTAATTCGTTCCACTTACATTCGCTGAGAGCGTTCGTTCCAATAGACTGGGCAGCATGCTCTTATAAACGGAGCCACTCTCCTGTGATGATGAACGCGGTAAAGTGCCAGCTTTGTTCAGATCACTTGGCTTAGGCTGTGGCACTGGCACAGCACAAATGGCGCACATGGTAAAGGGTTCATTGACAGCCTGCACTTTAAGGGTAGCGCTTAGCTTTTGTACAAAGTCTACATAAATATTGATTTGACTGTAGGAGAAGGGTCGCTTTGGTGGTGTTATGGCCACCGTCAAATAATGCCATTGACCATCTAAGAGCGTCTTGGTAGCTGTTGACGTTGTCAGATATTCACGTTTTGTCAAAGCAGCTACCACAATATTCCCATTTGGCTGTACAAAGATCTCAAAGCCGGAGCCACTACCCGTTTGCAATGAGAGCAACATGCGACGCATATTTGTATCCTGTTGTTCCTGAACATTGAATCTCACTAGAATATGATAGATAAAGCCATAGGAGCCCGAGAGTGTCCAATTTCTAATATCAGGCACATGAATGCCATCATTTGGCTGCTCAATGGCAAAGTATTCAGCACAACAATTGCTGCCACGCAAACTTTGCAATGCAATCATGACCAGAGTCTACAAGGATAACAGAATAAATTGATTAAGATTGAAGACAGACTTGGATGCTCAATGGACTCACCTGCTGCAGTTGTTTAATTTGTGGAAACTTTGTGCCTTGACGCAGCAGCGCAAAGATGCATTTCAATTCCATGGGCTCAATGCTCAGCTTACTTAGCTCCTCGATTAATTTTATTAAATTCTGTACAGTTGCCTCCTGCAAGGACTCGCCATGCAACAGACACAGACAGATAGCTTTGACTACACGACTGCCGCATGCAACAGTTTTCCTAAAAAAATTGATAAAAATCTTTATAATTTGCAACAAAATTTCTTTAATTTTTCCTTGACTTACGTGCCATAGTTATCGGTGCATCCTTTGAGCAATAATGCGCTAACATGCAATTGCTCCTCATCTTGTAACTTTGGCAACCATTCCAACAGCTGCAACATAATCTCTGGTAAGACAAGTAAACGTTCCTTCTGGCTATATGCTAAATTGTAGCATGCTTCTAGCAATATTATCGATGGCGATTCAAATTGTTGCATCATGCTACCAAACAGACGCTCAATGCGTCCACCCAAACGCAATTGTTCAGCGCATTGTCCTGAACTATGTGCCAAAGCAGCTAAAGCATTCATTGTGCTGCTCAATGCATTTGTATGAGAGATATGATGCCAATGCTGCAAAAGAGAGTCCAAATTATGCATGACAACTAATGGAAAAGTAATGGATTCACTTACCTTAATGCTTTGAGGTAAACCAACTAAAATCTCTAATAAATTGGTCTCTCCAATAGCTTCACTGACAATGTCCTTGCTTGGCTGCAGAAATAGCTGCACGGCAGCTACTGTCGCAGCTAGAGCATTCATATCAATGGCATTATCATTATCCGTATCATCAATTATATCGAAACTAGCAGCGCCGCTATCAAAATTTTTGGTTGACAACAATCGTTGCAATGCATCACAATAGAGTTGTATTAAAGTAACTAAATCTATTTGGCGCTGTAAAAGAAAGAAAATATTGAAAAATATTAATAAAAACAACAAATAAGAAAGCTTCAGACGAGTGTGCTCGACCATGTAACCACCATGCAACGACCATCTACAAGTTTGTTTTCTTTATAACATTTGCATTTTGCGTCCGATCGTGATGTAATCGGTTCAGTAGATCAACATTATGATGTCCATCATCTCTAACGAATTTCAAGGTCATAGGTTAAAGATTACACATGTTATTCGAGTTTTTTGTAGGCATGACATCCAACATTTTCTGATGCAGATCGATTAATCATAGGTTCAGTTATATATAAAGCGAGTTCTATGACCGCAGGTGGCAAATTGCACCTGTAAATCGTTATTTTCTTTTCCATTTTTTATCGCGGTATAAAAGTATTTTTGTTATAGATTCTTTATCAAGTATTTAGACTTACTTCTTCGGGACTAGATTTTTGTAATACAATAACCATTAAAGCATAACAATTGAGGGCCACATGACGCAAACTATTTGCGCATTCCCATTGCTCCAAAATGCGCATTATGATCGATACAGTTGCCGGGCAAATGGCTCTCATGCCATTGCGCTAAATCAAGAAAATACAAGTTTTATATTAATTTTCAAAGTATATTCTTAGAAATATGATTGATAAAAAAGCAAAGCAAAATATTCTAAAGAGATACAAAGACTACGATTTGGATTAAAATAATAATTTTTCATTGTTTTCAAAGCCACTCACCAAATTATCACAGTTTAAAAGCTGACCAACACCCAACACAGGAATAGCATTAGTAATATTATTATTTCTATTATTTGCAGTGCTCGCATTTAAAGTTTTCTAAATGAGATTATAAAAAAAAATATGGAATAACAGAGAAAGGAGTTACCACAGAGAGCGCGAGAGAAAGTGATGCGAGAGATTTACAAAATACAAAATGACAAAATGACAAATGAATTTTAAGACAAAAAAAAGATTGATAAAAGGAATAATTATTTAAAAAATAATAATTTTGTAGCCTTTTCAACTCATTTAAAAGAAAAATCAATTTTAATTATAACCAAAAGTTTGTTTTTAAACAATATAAATAAAGTTTTTCTTTCTGTTTCGATTTAAGGATTTTTTCTAAATGAGTTTTTGGCTATGATTGTGCATGAAGCGCTTAGACAATACGTTAATACGTTAAAACTTTTCAAATATATATACAAAATATAATATAAAATTTTTTATAGATTTATCAGACAAGTTTCCATATTGATGTGAGGAGCAACTATTACTACCTGAGAGCCGCAAATAACTGCGCCCAATACATGTAAAAGGCTTTCGCCAATATTTGCGAATCTCAAAAGTTTGTCGTTTTGAAAGCAATCTGGAATAAATAATTAAGAAAATAGAATAAATGGAGACTAAGGCAGATATTACGTATACGCACCATAAATAAATGGAACAATTTCAACATGTACCGCATGTGGTTTATATGGCAAACGTGTATAATCGGCCAATTGTTGGCGTACAAAACTTCGCCATGTCAAATATGGATCATACATAACCTCCAAAAATGTTGAAAAACTTGCAAATAAATGATTTAACGCTGATGTAGGGCAACGTTGCTCCATTTGCTAAAGTAAATATACAAAAAATACAATGATTTAATGATAATGATTATAGAATGAATCGGATTTTGTTCAACTTACCACACTGAATACCTTCGATAGTATCGCAATAAGATTAGGTTTATATTCATATTTGATAATGGCCAAGATATTATCAAAATGGCGACAAATTATCACCAGGCAATCAATCAAAATGGCCACCTGTTCGATGCCCTCCTCTGTCAATTTATCGTTGTCGCTCGCATCGCGTGCTACAATTATAAATTTACCAATTGCCGGCAATAGCTCATCCGGTAATCGGCCCAAATGTGGTCCATTATCGGGACGAACCTCATGCCATAATGGACATTCGATTGATTCAAAATCCAATTGCAATTGATTGCGCCAAATGTCCACAAAGCGTGCAACGAATTCTCGAAAATATGTTTCATCATTCTGTATGGAGTAGATATGTATAGATTAATAAAAAGCGACTACAAGATACCCGGTACTATGAATTGAGCTGCCTAAATCAAAATAAATAAGAGAGCGACTTAAAGATACCCTACAGGGTATAATATGAGTTGAGTTGTCTTCAAATTTCTTTAGCAACTTCTTTATTATTGAAAACGCGACTACAAGATACCCGGTACTATGAATTGAGCTGCCTAAATCAAAATAAATAAGAGAACGACTTAGTGATACGCTATATTTAGCTATAAATTGAGTTGTCTTCAAATTTCTTCTTTATTATTGAAAACGCGACTACAAGATACCCTGTACTTGAATTGAGTTGTTTTATTTGGAATAAATGACAAAGCGACTTGAATATATCCTGTACTTTGCTATGAATTGAGTTGTCTTCATATCTCTTGACTAATTTCTTCTTATTTTATCAAAAAGCGACTACAAGATACCCTGTACTATGAATTGAGCAGCCTACATTGAATATTATCTTTATATCACTTGACTAATTCATTCATTTTTATTAAAAAAGCGACTACAAGATATCCTGTACACTACTAATCCTGAATTATTTGCTTGAAATCAATTTTTTACATTCCTTATTGATCTACACGTAACTTTTAGACCTTTAGTTCTCCAAAACTTGTAAATCGAATTATTCATTGATTTCGATTCTTGTGTTACGATTATAATAAGCTCTACATGTGCAACTTTAATCCGTCAGTTAAAATCTTTAGCTTTACAATACCTATCTAGGAATTAACATAGTTCTATAATTTAATTATGTGTATTACACTTAATCCGATTCTATTTTTTTATTGTTTAATTTCTTCCATAAACTAGTTTTTTCCATTATTTTTTTAAATATTTTTTATGATTTATTTTCTATATTAAAACTAAAATTTACATTAAGTTCTATCCTATTTCGCGTATACGTGACATACGGTTTAAGTGCTTTCATAACGAAACAAGCCTTGGCTTCGTATCATCGTAGAGCCATTTAAATGAGCAGTTGCATTGTCAACATTCAACGTTCGAAAAAGTCACAAACTTATTGACCCACCTTCGTAAATTTTCTTCTAAATACACAAAATATAATATTTCATATAATTTATCTAAGATTTAATATCTGTAACATATCAAACAACATTTACATCATACCCTACACACACACACAACACAACAGTGCAGGGTATAAGATAAGAGGTGGGGGAAGCACCCTCTTGAAGAGCCTAACTTTGGATTATATAATTCGTCATTTACATCCCAGCGTAAGTTCACATTTAAATTGATTTACCCAAAAACAAATTAATAACAACGTCGGCTGTTATCGGCTGTGTTATCGCCGATGATTAATGCCAAAAGAATACACAAAAACAACAAAAA
>JBANCX010000377.1:6164-19311 GCA_037040065.1 Dettopsomyia nigrovittata
GAGACGTGAGAAAGCAAAGCCATCGCCGCCGCCAAAGTCAAAAAGCGTTTCGCTTTGTGTCCATTTGTATTAAATGAATGCTGTCGCTGCTTGCTGCTGCTGCTTGCTACTGTTTTCTTTTTCTCTCTCAATGCTGTTGTTCGATGGGAGGCCTAGCCAGCCAGCCAGCCAGCCAGCAGGAGGGCCAACGCAATGAGAAAGTTGCGATAGTTACAATTGCAATGTCTTACTAAGCAACAACAAGAAGAAGAAGCAGAGCTTTTGCTCTTCTCCTCCTTTTGACACACACACAGACAGACAGACAGAGAGCACTTGGACCAGCAGCGTACGTAAAGAGCGCAACGCGCGCATCGCATTTGCGAAGAGAGAACGCATTTTGAGATCGAGATCATTGCTGTCATACTAGATGCAAAGACCGAAGAGAAGAGAGATGATTGACGATGTTTGTTCAGTGTTGACCTTATAATTAAATAAAGAAATTGTTGGTTTGTTGGCGAGGGGGGAGAAAACATTTTATTTTAAATTTGTTTTCTTCTCGCTCTCTCTCTCTCTCTCTGTCTGTCTGTCTGTCTCAATTGTTTTTCTTCTTCTTTTCTTGTGTTTGCCACCCGCACTTTGCACGCACACACTTACATACATATGTACATACAACAACTTGGCTGCTTCCCTTCAACCATTCGCTGCGGCTGCTGCTGTATGTGTTATGTGTGTGTGTGTGTGCTTATGCTGCAGCTGTCTGCGCTGCCAGCACCTTCTATATGTGTGCTGCCTGTCAACAGCGCATTTGCTGCTGCCGCTGCCGCTGCTGCTGCTACTCACCTCTCACTCAACTTTATCGCAAACGCATTGTCAAGCCAAGAGCAGTGAATGCGACTGCGACTGCGACTGTGACGGCGACTGTTGTGAGACATACATACTTACTTATATGTATGTATGTATATGTTGTGTATTTTCTTTGTTTGTGGTGGTGGCTGCTGCTGCTGCAGATTTTTTATTTTTATTGTTTTGCTTTGACACGTTTTGATTTTGTTTAACATTTGTTTGGCTTAACTTAAATTTAAGAGCAGCCAACGAAATACATTTTTAACGCACACAAATACACACACACACACGCATAATTATCTAAAACTCTTTTTATTGTTGTTGTTGTTGTAAATATGTTTCAAGGCATTGATTTCGTAATCTCTTTAATGTGTCATCCAAGCACAACAACAACAGCAGCAGACAAGAAAACTAAGAGAGCGCGTGCAAGAGATCGACGCAAGCGAGAGAGAGAGAGAGCAAAAGCAATATTTTAATCAGTGTTGTTGCTGAGCAAACAAATAGAATTCAATAAAAAGAAGCCAAAAAACCAGCTGAAAACGAAAGAAATAAATAAAAAAATATTAATTTTTTTTCTTTTAATTAATTATTTGAATTATTGTAATCACAATTGTTCTCCCCCCCCCCACACACACACTTGGAGGTTGGAGTTCGACATTTTTTTTGGCTTTTTTTTTAATGCATACACAAGAAATGTGTGTGAAAAAAGTAGCAACGTTCTAGCTCTTAGCGTTTAGGCTGTGCTTTGATTGACAGTCAATCAATCAGTCAATCAATCATTGACAAGATAGTCAGTTTGTAAGTCAGTCTAGTCAATCATTCAATCAGTCAAGCAATCTGTAAGTCAATCAATCAATCATATACGTTAATCAATTATTTACAAGACTGTCAGTTTGTAAGTCAATGTGTCAGTCTAGTCAATCATTCAATCAGTCAATCAATGACGCAACCAATCAATCAGTCAATCAATCTGTAAGTCAATCAATCAGTCAGTCAGTCATTAAGTCAGACAAACAACTAGACTATCAATCAGTCAATGAGTCAGTCAATCAGTCAATCATTAATAAGGCAGTCAGTAAGTAAGTCTAGTCAATCATTCAATCAGTCAATCGGACAGTCAAACACTTAATTAACGATCAATCAGTCAGTACGTCAATCAATCAATCAATCAATGAGTCAATCAGTCAATAAATCAATCAGTCCGTCAGTCCACCAGCGATTAAGTTCATCAAACAGTCATCAGTCAGTGTGTTAGTCAATCAATCAGTGTGTCAATCAGTCAAACAGTCAATCAATCCGTCAGTCCATCAGTCATTAAGTTCATCAATTGCTCAATTAATCAGTCCACCAATCAATCAGTCCATCATCAACCAGTCAATCAGTGTGTCAGTCAGTCGGTCAATCAATCAATTAATTAAGTACAAACACACACATACAGACGCAAACACACACACGCTTTGTTCCATTCCATTTCATTTCAAATCAAACATTTTTGTTCATTTTGCTGCAATTCTGTTGTTTCAATCGTTTAAGCGTGTGTGTGTGTGTGTGTGTTTGAAATGATTTTCATTTATTTGTTGCTGCTGCCTCAGCCGCTCATCGCGTTCGTCGCTTATTGTTGTAATTTCGCGTTGCGGTAAACCTGTTGGCAGCCATTTGTTTGTTTTGTTGTTTTATGTAAATCATTGCACACACAGACAGTCAGACAGACAGACAGACACATATGCTTTAGAGTAAATTATGTAAAATAGATACATTTGTATCTGTGTATGTATGCATGGGCAGCATAAGATACGCGTATGTAACGTGTCTGTAGCATACTTATTTGGGCACATCTGTGCCTGCGTCTGTCTCTTTGTCTTTGCCTTTATGTGTGTGTGTGTGTGTGTGTGACCTATTCAAAAGAGCACCAGCAACAGTATGAGAGAGATATTGGCTCAAGAGAGAGAGCGCGCGCGGCAGCAAGCAAAAAGAGTTGCCCTTAAGCAATATACTTATATATGTATGCATGCGTGTGTGTGTGTGTGTGTAACAAGAAGAGTCGCCAAAAATAATTTTAAAAGAGAAACAAAAAACACAAATTTAAGGCAGACGCTAAGCTGCGCTGCTATGTTTGTGTGTGTGTGTCTCAGGGATTTGCCAATATGCTGCGCTCTCTTTTAGCAGACTGCCTGTGTGTGTGTGTGCATAGACAATATCAAACGCAATTTGGCGGCATCAATTGATAAGCACTTGTGACGTCATGGCAGGTGAAGCATTCTGTTGTTCTTTGGCTGTGTGGGAAGTACAAAAGCCAAAAAAAAACACGTTTGACAAACAGACAGCGTTGCCAGACAACAAATAAATGAAGTAAAAACAAAAAAAACAAAAGAAAAGCGCCAGAAAAAAGAGTAAAAGCGTCCGCTTGCTTAGTGGAGCGCGCAAAGACAAATTGATTTAATTACAATTCAAATATGTTAACAAGCAGCAACAACAACAGGCAGCGCAGCAGCAGCAGCAGCCGATAACACACACACACACACGAAATTGGAATTTCCGAAAATCATAAACACTGCCGACCGCAAACAAGCAGAACTTGACGCTGACGTCGATGTCGATGTCGACGTCTACTAAATGCCGAGCGTCGACCTGTATTCGCGCGCGCTTTTTTTGCGTTTGCTTTGGCATAAAGACACACAGACAGAGAGAGAGAGAGAGAGAGTGAGACACATACACAGGCATATGCAAGCATACCTGTGCTAGGCCAAGCATGTGTGTGTGTGTGTGTGTGCATATGTTGCCATTTTGCTTTTGTTGTTGTTTTGAGGCCCAAAGACGGTCGTCATCAGCACAGCTGTCGGTCAGTCAGACAGACAGTCAGTCAGTCAGTTAGACCCAAAGCGGCTTTCTGACCATTAAAAGCCATCAAAAAAAAAACCATAAAGAGCATGGGCAACAACAACAGCAACAATAAAGAGAGCGCAATTTGCAGGTCGCAAAAGAGCGAGCGCGCGCTCACACACACACACACACACCGCAGCAATGTTGACAATGTTGATGGGATTTGCGTGACTGCTCTTGTGCTTGACATGCTGCTGATAGAGTGGGAGGGCCAACTAAACGAACTTAACGCACAAGGTTGTGTATGTGTGCGTGCACTTGCGTGTGCTGCCATTTAGCGCATTTAATTTAATAATTAAGTTTGCTGTTAAAGAAACGCGCGCTTCACGCTCTTTAACACACACACACACATAGAGAGTGCGAGAGTGAGAGTTTACTGCTCCAATGCGTCACTATAAAGAGAGGGGTGCCCAACAAAGGCCAAGGCAATATGTACAACTTTTCTATTAAGTTATTATTAAGAGTAACAATGAAAACTTAAAAGAGAAACAGAGAGAGAGAGAGAGCGAGAGTCAACTGCTGAAGATCACAAGCAGCAGAAATTGTTTTGTACTGAGCACAAACAAAACAAAAAAGAAATATCAATTACGTCACACAGGCGCTTATCTCAACAAGAATTCTGATAAACATTTGCCGACGTCATCGTTGTTGTCGTTATTAATATTGTTGTTGTTGTCATTGTTGATTGGTGTTTTAAAGGTATTTTGTGCGTTTCAATTGTTGAATTCTTCTGAATAATAAGACTTTATAATAAATTATATATTTATTAGTGTTTTGACGATGTATGTACAGGAGACATCTCCGACCCTATAAAGTCGGAATCGATTTAGCCCTGTTCCGTCTGTGCGTCTGTTTGAACGCGTCGATCTCAGAGACTATAAGAGCTAGAGTAACCAAATTTGGTATCATGGTTGGTGTAGTTCGTGCGCAGTACACTAATATTTTATTTTTTTAGATTTTCCACCACCAACCCCCCAAATCGAAAAAAACGATTTACTGGCGCAATTTTCCACCTATTGTCTTGAAACTCGGAATGTATTGTAATGAGTTGACAACTGAACGAACTGCATCAAAAAGTTTTGGATGCCACGCCCAGAACACCCAAAAATCAAAAAGTTCGAATAACAGATATAATTTCGCACCTGTGATCTTGAAACTCAGCATAGGTGATGGACATCATAAGATTGATGTACTGTACGAATTTAATGTCAATCAGATGAAAATTGTCGAGTTTCTAGAGCAAACAAGTTTGTTATTGGTGTTTTCAAGGAGCTCGCAGTCGACTAGAGCTTCCTTACTTAATTTTTTTGTATGAAAACCGGGCCAATCCCTTTATTTGTTGAAGTTAAAACAATTTCATTGTCGTACAAATGGCCTAAATACAAAATACAACAAATAATTTCTTAAACAAATATTACCTTGAAATGAATTATTATTTTTTTTGCAAGAGGCTAATGCCCGAAAAAAATAAATAATTTTTTTTTATATATTTTTATTTATTTAAATTTTGTGTTTTTTTGTTGTTTTTTGGCATGGAAGTTGACATTGATATAACTTTTGTTGGGTCATTCGCCTGAAACGAAAAATAACAAAGAAGGTTATGTACATACATACATACATACATACATACATACATACATATGTATGATCGTTTTATATATGTACTATCTATGATATAATCATAGCTCGATGTCAATTAAGATACAGATACAGATGCAGAGAGAGAGAGAGATTATAATTCATTCATATGCAAGTTAAATAAACGATTCGCTGGCTGGTCGAGGGGTGCGCTGTTGTTGCTGCTCGCATTACAAAAGCATTTCCCATTGTAATGCACTGAACAATTATCTTGTCTGTCTGTCTCTTTCGCGCATTTGCTTTTGCTGCAAAGTAAATACACACACACACATGCACACATATACACGCTCTACGCAATTTACTCTTTTTACGGTTACACGTGCGTGCGTTGTCCTCCTCTTCGTGATTACTTCGTCTCTACCACACACACACACACACAACTAAACCTAATACGCTTCATGCTTCTTCATAAAATCATCAACACTCACACACACAAGCGCTTGCTAGCTATCTATGCATACACTCACTCAGTCTCTCTCTCTCTCATATTACTCTTTGTCTAGAGCTCCCCTTCATGCAGACACACACACAGACATACATTGGTCAGCTCTCTTTTGCTACGACCTCCCAACCAACCAACAGCAACAATAACAACTTTGTGTGTTTCATTACGAATTCGGCTTTGGCTTCTCTTCTGCCTTTGCGCTGTGCCTGTTGTTCGGATACACTTTATGTGTGTGTGTGTGTGTGTGCGTGTATGCATAGTTGTGTGTAGTGTAGTGCTTTGGGCATCTTGAATATTTTAATGCATTTGCAATGTTGTATGTGGTTCCTCTGTACGTATATATATATTTCATTATTTTAAGTTAATTATTTTTGATTTTTGATTTAAATATATTATATAAAATGTATAATATAAATATTTCTAGTTATTTATATATGTAAATCTGTATATTGTGGTTTGCTTCATTTTAAAATTGTTCATGATTACATAAGTTTCTATTTAGCGACCTCTTAAGTTTTATATGTATTTATTTAGCGGGCTTAAGGTCAGTTGTTTATCTTAATAAAAGATAAATAACTTAAGATTGCGTCTCGCTTCAAGAAACAGTGAGCAGGATGTCTGTTTAGCTATTTCGGAAAGCTCCAACACTTTCCACATCAGCAGACTTAGTCAATGATCAATGATCCAAGTTCTTTATTTTATTTTTTGGTAGGAATTTTATTTTGTTATGTTTTTCAAAATGTTGTTGCAAAAATTAAAGTTTTTTTTTTAAGATTTATATATTTTTCGTATACTCAAGTGTGTAATGCATAGAAGATACGCATTTTAGACAATTTAAATTATATTCTTGATAAATAACTTGGTTTAGCTTTATAACAGTCTTTTTATAGGCAAGTTAGTTGCTTCTTTACATCGTACATACATATGTTGTATGTAAATTAAAATACGATTTTCATTTCGATTCAAAATAAGTGTTTAGCAATTATTTTCTATTCTCAATTGTATTCATTTAGCGATTTCAAGGCTATCTTAATAAAAGATAAATAACTTCAAACCTACATATAAACGATAAACAACTGACATTTGCATATATTTGAAAATTGAAGAGGAAAAAGTTAAAATTATTTTCTATATAATCTGTTTGAAGTTCTATTACAATTATTTTTTGATTTATTTATTCGACTATATTATACAGTATGTCAAGAAACACTTTACACACAGCAAAAAAAAAAGTAGCAAAAAGGGAACCCAAAAACCGCATTGCACTAAAAGCTGCAATATTAGATGAGTGGCATAAGATCCCTTTAGAATATGACCTACAATCCATGAAAAAACGTACACAACTTGTAATTAATGCCAATGGAGGTCATACTAAGCATTAAAATTAGCATAAAATATAATAATAAGTTATATATTTAAGTTTTTGAATTTGGCTTTTCATTTTGTGTAAACATTTTGTGTTGACAGTGTCACATTTTTGTTTCTTTTATTGTTTCTTTTGAAGTTATTTAATTTTTTATTTTTTTTTTGTAACTATACTTATAAAACTATGTTTATGTTTAATGGATTACAAAATGTTTGTTGATTAATAATAAAAGTTGGTAAACTCTAAGTCAAAAGTTGTAAAAGTTGTGTGTAAAGTGTTTCTTGACATACTGTAGTTGTCATCATCAACAATATGTTTCTTTTGTTAGTGTATTAAGGTATTCGGTTTAACACGCTTGTTATATATATATATTTATTTTAAAACAATTTTTCTTTGTTTTTTTATTATTTTTAACATTTTTAATTAGTTAGTGTATCTATACAAGTCGTTGTTATAGAGAAATAAAATTTCGTTTTTTTTTTTCGTTTGCGGTTTTGCATTTAGGAAATTGATGATGTGTGCGTGCGTGTGTGTGTGTGTGTGGGAACATTTTTTTAGTTTTGTTTTCAATTGAAATTGTAACAAACACAATGTGTGTGTGTGTGTGTGTACGCAAGTGGTTTGCGGTGCGTCCATCCCTCTTTGCCGCACGTTTGTTGGTTGGCGTGAAACAACAAGAAGAAGACACATATATATATATATAATTTATATATATGTATGTACATATATACATATTTATATTTATTTTATGTGTTTTGCGTTTTGTTTTTGTTTTTTAGTTTTTATTTGGCTCAGACAGACAGACGCATTCTTTGCATTTTTTTCCTTTTAGTTTTTGCTTTTACTTTTGCTTTTGCACAGCACAGACGCACACGCATCGCTGCATGACACACACACGCATACATTTGTCTTTGCTTTTGCATTTTGTGTTTGCGTCTTGCGTGTCTTTGAACGCCGAAAAGACGTTTTTCACTTGTGTTGTTGTTGTTGTTATTGCATTACGTGTTGTATTAACTTTAATCATAAACAACAACAACAACAACAACAATCTCAATGTTCAGATGAGCAAGCAAATGCCGGAAGTTCAATGTGTGTGTGTGTTCGTTTGCACGTGTATTAGTTAGTTCGTTCATTTATTCGTTTCGTGTTTCTCGCTGCCAACGCCGCTGCTGCTGCTGCTGGCTACAATGGCAAAGTAACGTCGCTGTCGCTGTCGCTGCTTACATTGAACGCGCCGTTTTACGTTTTGTTATCGATAAGCATGCGATCAGTGTTGTCTAATTAGGCTAAATATCAGATAAAATAAATTAAATTTAGCCGAAAAATATATTTTTAATTTAAAGAAAAATGTCTTTGCATTGCTTTGTTATTACAAACACACAAAGAAAAAAGCTAAAAACAACAACAAAAAAAAGCTAAACGAAAGTAACTCAATGTTGACAACACTGCAGCATCAGAGCGCGCTGCCTGTCATTGATGACGTCGCGACGTCACCTTCGTCGATGCTGTGTGACGCCAGCGACGCCAGCCTGTCAAATGATAAAGCGTTGACATTGTTTTTGTTTTCTGTTCTCTTTGTTGACTCTCTTGGCTCTTGCTTCGCAATTAACGCGTCGCAATTTCGCATGCAAATTAAATAAATCATGCTCTCGCTCGTTCTCTTGCTCTCTGTGTGCATTGTTTACATATTTATTTATTGTTTATAATAAATAAACAACAAGCGAGCTTCAAGCGTCACTCTTAATTTTAAAATGAATTTTTCTCACATTGAATATCAATGACAAATGACAACAACAACAAAATTTTCATGAACTTTCAATTCAAGAGCAAAGCTTAAGCGCGCGCGCGTGCTCTTAAATTGAAATCAAGATCAATTGCATTTAAGCAACAAGAGAAAAGGTCGCCAATTATGTGTGCGTGTGTGTGTGTGTGTGACTTTCGTATACAAATATTTCTGCCGAATATTGCCTTGAAGAGATAGAAAGGAAGAGCGCGAGCAAGGCTTTGTCTACAATTGATACACACACACACACACACGCACATATGGACATTGCTTGCTCTTTTTTGCTCTTCATTTTTTTGGTTTTGGTTTTCTTTGTTTTTATTGCGTTTGCATCTGGGTCAGAACCTGTTGACATAAAATTGGTTTTGAAAGCACTTTTGTCTAAAAAATTAAAAAAAATACAAAAATACAACAAACAAAGACAAACAAATACAATTTGTACTAAATGCATGCAAAGTAGCAAAGAAAAAATTAATATTAAGAGAAAAATAATGAAGAGAAAACAAAACTAAACAAAAACAAGAACATTCGTGTGACGATTAACTTAAAATGAGACCATAACACACACACGACGCATACACATGCAAATACACAGGCGCGCAAAGTTAAACGGCCGCCGCGCAAAACAATAACAACGTCAACGTCAACGTCGACGTTGCGCTGCCAAGTCAATGCGCCGCCAAGCAACAACGAAAGAGTCACACACAACACACAGCAAGGGCGGAAGCAGAGAGCAAACCAACAAAAACAAGCGTAGACCATAAAGAGAACGCACACACACACAAACAATAAAAAGAGCTGACGCTGACAGCGACGTCGAGGTCAGCAGTTACAAGCAAATAAATGAGTGAACCACAAGCAATAGACTGCTTGTTGGTAGCGTAGTGTCGAAGGGGGGGTGTTAAGGGGTCTTCAATTCGATTATTATAATTATTAAATATTTATATTTGTTGCTTGTCGCACATTTAAGAGTGCGCGCGCCCTTCAAGCCAGCGGACAGTTCAATTTATTGTCTGTCTGTTCTTCGCCACTCTCTTCTCTATGCGTACATATGTGTGTGTGTTATGCTCTTTATGTATCTCTTTGCAAGCATCTGTGTGTCTCTCTGTGTGTGTGTGTGTCTTTGTGCATTGATATTGGCAAATGCTATGCGTCTGCTTCCTCTTGCCATTATATATATATGTATGTATGTCATCACCTATGCACCCACAGTGGCCTCTTCATTTGCTATTGCACATTGTCCAACCTCTCTCATTCCCTACATCTACAAGTTATTACATGAATTTTTAATGCTCTGTTTCGTTCGCTCATTCGTTTCGTTACGTTCGTTAACTCGTTCGCTTCGCTCGCTCGCTCGCTCGCTGGCTCGTTCACTCTCTGGCTTCGTTCAAATTTTTTTTCTTCTTGAGACGCTGCTTTTCGGACTTGTTCGAGCAATTGCCATATTTTTCGTATTGAATTACTTTTCTCTTTGCTAATCCCAAAGACAAAAGAGTTTTTGTTGTTGCTGTTGCACAGGTGGAGGCGCATGAAAAAAAATACAACAAAAAGCAGAAAAACAAAAAACAAAAAACTGAAGAAGAAAAACTTTCTAAGGTTTCACGCTTTAAGCGTTTTAAGTATAAAAATAATTATTGAACAATTTATTGCTTCATTTTCACACAAAAACAAGTAAAGGAAGCGCTAGTCGACTGTGTTCGACTACTTCCAAGTGCTAGCGATGTCGACCTCGCTGCTAGCTCCTTGCAAACGCTCAATGACAAACTTGTTTGCTCTAGAAACTCCACAATTTTCATCTGATTGACATTAAATTGATACAGTTGATCAATATTATGATGCCAATCACTTATGCTGAGTTTCAAGATCGCAGGTGAAAAATTACACATGTTATTTGAAATTTTTGATTTTGAGTGTTGTGGGCGTGGTATCGAAAATGTTTTGATGGCAGATCGATTAGTCGTAAGCTCAGTAGTACATGCATCAAATTTCAGGACTTGTAGTCCTTTCTTTAACCAAAATCTTAAAAAAAATATTTTTTTTTAATTTTTCTTTAGAAATTTTAATATAATAAATTATTTTTATTTGAATTTTAGCGCAATTTTAGCGCATTTTTTAACTTAAGCATCAGTTTTTCATCAACTTAAATATGATAAAAATAATAAATAAATGAAATAAATTGATTAAATAACTAGAAGAAGGAAATTCACGGGAAAAAATGTTATTTTCTTGATTTACAACGAATGTTGAACTCCATAAAAATAATAATATTTTTGTATTTAAATTGAAATAAACAAAATTGTTTTTGTTTTCATTATTTTGATTAATTTTTAATATATTTAAAGTGTTTACCTTTTAATCCATTTTTTTATTATTATTATTTTTTAGCATTTATAATAATTAATTCATTTATTTGATCACTTGATAATTAATATTTATGATTTATTTATATAATATTTATTTGATTTTTGTACATTTTGCATTTCATATATTTTATTTGATATGTTTTCATTAATAATTTATTTTATTTCTTAATTATAAAAATTATTTTATATAAAAAATAAAATTTTTTTTTTTTTTGAATTTTAATGAATTTTTTTTATGTTTTATGTTTTTTTTCAATTATGCCGAAAAATGATGAAAAAATGATTTCTGCTCTTCCACTGTAGCCCATTGTACAGTTGTTTGTGTGTGACGTAATGGCGTCGGCAGTGCAGTAGCAGCGACGCAGCAGCCATTGAAAGAAACTCAAAGAAAATTTTGTTTGTTTATTTGTAGCGGGGGGTGTGTGGACTAAGCAATTAAGCTGAGATTTATGTGTATGTATGTTTGTGTGTGTGTGTGTGTGCAGCGCTGTCAGAACTAACAATAATAAGCATGTGTGTGTGTGTGAGTGTGTGCAGCGGCAGCGCTGTTCGCTTTCTTACAACTGCAGCTGTTCACAGGTAGGCAATGCACGCACACACACACACACATGCATGCATATGTGCAAGCGCATTCACATTCTTCCCGCATTACGCTTCTGTCAGCTGTTGCTGCTGCTTTATCAGCCACAACAACAACAACAACAACAGCAACTGTGCTTTTAAAGAGCAAACAAGCACGATCTATACCCCCAACCTGCCCTCACCAACTCGGAAGCAATGACCACAAAGCACACATTACAAAACAGACAGACAGCCAACTAAAGAGAGCATAACAATGGCAGCGCATTACCTAAGAGCAAACCAGCATACAAACTGAGAGAGAGCTAACGAAGGTAGATATGTATGTACATATGTATGTGTGCTTGGCAAAGAAGTAAGCATATGTGCGGCTGTGTGTGTGTGTGCTGGCTCTGTCTGTGTTTCTTCGAAGAGAGTCAACGACGCGTTGTCATAAAATTTTTTTGAATTGCCATCAGCTGTTATAAAAAATTCATATGTTGATATGATGCTGCTGCTGCTGCGTCTGCCGCTGCTGCTGTTTTTTTTTGATTTTCTTTATATTTAGCGCCAGCTACTGCTGCAGCAGTACATCAGTTGCGTTGTTTTTGGGGGTTGCTTTTGCGTTTTGACTTTGCGTTGAAAGCAATTAAACTATGCACGCCGTCGCTGTCGCTGTCGACGCCAACGCCATCAACACTGCTTATCGCTCTGTCGGCAATCACTTTACAGTTTTCGTTTTGCTCTTAACTCTGTCTCTCGCTCTTTTGCTCTTTATTAGTGCTTGAACATCTTCGTCTCTCAACTCACTATATATGTATATGTATTCATGTTCAATTTTTAATTGAAAATCAACTGCTTGTGTGTGTGTGCGTTGTACTAAATTACTCTTTGCTTAATAGACAGAGAGAGAGAGAGACAGTTTGCCCTTTTTTCTTTTTTGTCAATGATACCGAGCATAGATAAGCAAGCAAGAGCCTAAGAGTGTTTGTCTGTGTGTGTGTGTGTGACTATCCACCCCCCCATGCTCTGACTTAACGATAAGCGCTGCTCATCGACGACGACGGCGACGACGACTTTAGTTAACGAAGGCGTTACACCCAACAGGCTCAATAACCCAAATGTTTAAACGATTCAAATCAAATAATAACACACACTTGGGGGAAACCATAAAAGTGAGGTTAGGTTAAGTTTGAAAAGCAATTGTTTTGTTGTTGTGTTGCGTGTGTTGTTAGACAACATAACCTGAACATAAAAAACACAAATTTTTCTATAATTAGAAAAAAGAAAAT
>JBANCX010000378.1:0-13389 GCA_037040065.1 Dettopsomyia nigrovittata
GACTTTGCTATCGACTGAAGCCGCGCTTAGACTATACCATCATTGCAACACTAGAACCACTTGGGAATTCTTTGTGCTTGCAATGATGAAATAGCCAAAGAGCGTTGCATACACATAAAATGCAAAAAGTTTTACATTTTATGTGTTATCAGGATAATTAGGTTGCGATGATCGAGTCATGTCCATTTGGTCTGTCTCTCAGAGTTAAAGCGATACTACTATTCTGAACAACAGAATCCTTTTCTTTTGACTAGTATGTATGTCGATAGCAGTCAGATTTAACAACTATATCATTATATATGTACATATATAGCTCTCTATTGGAACGATCTATTTGAAAACCCCACATTCGTTGGATGAAACACACATTTATACATTTTTCTAGCGATTTTATAACTAAACTTTGGCTATGGAAGTCAAATGGGGCAAATATCATTATTATCATCAGGAAAAATCGATTGAAAATGTTTAGTAAAAGCTAAGTTTTAAAAAACGAAAATATAAATATAATTAAAAATATATAAAGTTATCTCAAAATTTAGAAGATTCAAGTTTTAAGGATAGTTTTGAAATTGGGAATTGTTGATTGATAGCTAAAAGTTAATTTTATTATTTATTTAATATTTATTTCAAGTTAAATGCTTCCAAAATGATTATAAATAATTAATTTTATTAAAATGAAGAATTTTTAATGTGTTACTATTAAAGTTTATTTTCGTTTGTATTCATAAATATACTAAAAATAATCATTTTTTTGCTTTTGTTTTCTAAAATTTCATTTTCATAGCTTTATTGAAGCGAGTGGCAGTTGTGTGTCTCGGCTTTCTACTCCATTTTGCGCTACGCTCAGCTTATATGTATAGCTGTCGTCTCGCTCAGATTACGCCAAACTCAAAATCCACACTCCATTTGTCTCTTTCTACTATATTTATTTGATTGTTTGTACAACTCTAATGTTAATTTAACAAATTTTAAACTTAACATCTATCTGTTGTAGTAAAATAGAGTTTTCTTTTTCCCTTTTTTTTGCAAACAATTCACAATTATTGACTTGAACAAGTATATTGCTATAGACTAGTGAGGGGGGCGCGTTTGCTATTAAAATGTTTGTAAAAAGTGTCAGCACTGACACCCACACACACACAATTACAACTACATATGTATGTACACACACATACACATATAGTGCACAGTGTACAGGCAACTCGTCCGATAGCAACGAAGGGCTAAAAGTGCGTCATCAATGGCCGCCATGAGAATGTAGCGGAACCAAAAAAAAAAAACAAAACAAAAACAACAAAATAAAATGAAAACGAACCAGAAGAAGAAGAAGAAGAAGAAAATCCGTGTACCATATGCGCGCAGGCAATGGGCATGGCCAAAGGGTGTAGCAGGGAGCAACAGATTTCAATGAAGAGAGAGAGAGAGAAGCGTTTAATTACCTGCTGCTCGCTTAGCTTTGTTGCTTTGTCACTTTGTTGTTGCTGTCGTGCGCTGTTCATTCATAACAAAAATGAAACCAAAAGCAACAACAAATGAATAAAAACGGATTTTTTTTGTTGTTGTTGTTTTTAGGTCGTCACACAGAGAGAGAGAGAGAGAAGGTTGTATTCTTCAAGTGTCCGCAAACAGCTGACGTTAACTTTTGATCATCTCTAAAGAAAATTTGTCTTTTTTAGCTCTACTTGAGAGCTGTCGCGAGCTCTGCTCACATACACACATACATCTAAACTCTTGTAGTGTATATGTATACAGTGCGCGTCATCAGACTAGCACAACATCCTGCTTTTCACCCAAAAAACCCAAAAAATATGCAAAAATTAAGCCATGAAAGCGAACAAAACTTAATTAATTTTTACTATTTTTCAATTATTTATTTATAAAATTAACAACTTATTTATAAAAAATACTTAAAATAGATTACATCATAATGTAATAATATTAATTAATTATTTTAAATTCAAAATTTGTTAATTTGAATTGAAAATGTTTGTTTACTATTTGTTTATTAACAATTATTATTATTTTTTTGTAATTCATATTCATTTCTTTAAACTTTATATAGAGATTTTTTAACAATATTTTCAAGGCTACAAATCTCTTCTTTCTATTTGAGGAATCAATTTTCTGTTTCAATAATTGAAAGCGAAGTAAAAAACAGAAAAAAGAATTTCTAGGAAAGTCGATATCTCGAAAAAGAAAACCCTTTTTTAATACACTAATGAACTATAAAGTTAAAAAAAAAAAACTAGGAAAAATTCAATTCGATCAATTTTATAGATAAATTGTAAATTTATTTTAGTTTATTATTATTATTAACTTAAATTTCATTAACTTTCATGCCTTGTTCTTGACAATTGTCTTAATTTATTGGGGAAATTTGAAAATTTAAGATTATTTCTTTCTTTTATGTCTTTTAGTTAATTTGGTATCTATTAAGTTTCTTCGTTTTTTTAAGTCTTTTATTTTATTGTTTTTCTTTTTTGAGTTGCTTTTCGCATGAGTTTCTTTCTTTATGCTTTTAGTTGTCTCGTTCCTTTCCTATTAGTTCCTTAAATTCTTTAGTTTCTTTCCTTTTAGTTTGTTTATTAATTTAGTTAATTTAGAATTGCTTAACGAATGGAACTTTAGTCTTAAAATAGTATTAAAGTTTCGAAACTAAAGAACATAAAGTCAACTGACAGTTGTTCAAGCGAATTCGATTATTGGAGTTAGCACAGATCGTATAATATATATACAAAAACATATTGTAAAATCGAGTACAAATAAACTTTTACAGGGTATCTAAAGTTCGAATTTGCAAACATATATACATATAACAAACACAGTGCTGTTCATGTCAATGTTGACGCTTTGATAGCCATTTTGCCTACGTTGCCGACGCACGCGATATCCTTGACTGTTGCCTTGTATATGCTTACGTACATTGCGACTGTATATGTCTCGCTCGCTCTCTCTCTCTCTCTCTGTCTGTGTGTGTGTGTGTGTGTGTCTTATATACACGCATACAAGTGCTTGCTGCTGCTGTTGTCACATTTTAGCTGCAATTCGCTTCAATTGCATTACAAACTTGTTCGCATTTATATGTCATTTAAGTTTATAAATAAATAAAATCATATTTTTGCAACAGCAGCAGCAGCTATAAATAAATAACTATATATATATATAGTATACATATATAGTATATATATATATATTTATGTTATTGCAATTTTCTGCTCTGTTAAATATGTTTTTCCAATTGAATTTACGTTTTGCCATTTGACATAATTTCAAACGTTGCGTATACGTCATGTTGCCTGTGCACAAGTTCAAGTATATATGTATGTATGTATATAGTATATAGTATGTATATATGTACATATATAACATATCAAACATGCGTCACATTGCTGATCATCGCAATCATTTCTATATTTATTTAGATCGATTTTTGTGTGTAAGCTCAAGTTGATTAGAAAGTTTTTGCTTTTTAATTGATTTCGAGTACAATGACGACAGCTCTCGATACTATTTGGCTTAAAGTTAAAACAAATAATATAATAAAAATAATTAAATTATTATTATCAATACAATTTAATTAAAAATATTCATTTTAAAAGTGAAAGAGTTTTTGAACATTTTAGAGTTTTAACTAATTTGTTTTTGCCAGTGTATGAGCGTGTGTGTATAAGTGTGTGCGTGTGTGTATGACTGTCTCTCGATAAGTGCGTGTGTGTGTGTCTCTGTGTGTGTGTGTGTGTTTGCTTTTGGCTTTTGCGAGTGGGTTCTATGCAAATATAAATTTTAATTGTTGCTATTGTACTACGCATGTCAACTTTTCTTCATTTTTTTTTTTTGTTGCCACACACACACACGAACATATATATATATATAGTTTTGTTGTTGTATGTGTTTTAGACATTTTCTTGGTTTGCTTGAAGTACTTTTCCTCTTTTTTTTTTTGTGCACAATTTGGCTTTATATATGTATATATATATATATTCCTTTGTTATTATTGTTGTTGATATAAAAGGCAATACACACACACACACACACATATGTATATGTATACAAACGCGCCCTTGTTAAAGTAAAAGTGTGTTGAATTTCTATATAAAAACTCACCACAGCCATTGGCGAAAAAAAATAAAAAAATTTCTAATAACAACAACAACAACAACAACAAGAACATGAAGAAGAACAAGAAAAAATTTCCCATGCGTACGCCAAAAGCGCTTTTATCTTCGCTACACACACACACACACACACACACACACACACACATGCAACTATACATACATATATGCATGTATTTGTGTATATACTTTATACATATGTACTATTTGGTATACATAATATACATATAACGTAACTAGGAATGAAAATATTTAAAAAAAAAAAAAAAAAATTTATATTTTTTTCTTCTTCTTCTTCTTCTTCTTCTTCTATTTGATGCACATGTTTCAATGAACTTAATTAATTAATATTAAATAAAATAAAATTAAATAAAAATATATATTTTTTATATATATGTAAAATTTAAATTAATTTTTTTTTTCTTTGATTATTTTCGATGCCTTTTGCCGACGTCACGTTTTATTTATATAAAAAGTACTTGGAATATGCAACGCGAGGCTGGCTGGCTGCCGTTTATACGTTTATTTATATACTCGTACATACATATATACATACATATATATGTAGCTCTAACGTTGAGATTCATGAGTTTTCATTTATGACGTCAGAGCAGCAGCAGCAGCAGCAGCAACAGCAGCAGTGTGCAGGTCAGCGGCCTAGATTTCTATGCTGCCGCTGCACACACACACACAGACACAATCCTGCGTTTGTCTGTATGGGTGTGCCAAGCAGCTGCAGCTCTTATATGTACATATGTGCATATACTTTATGTATTGTATATGTATGCTTATATATACATATATGTATAGTTGTATTAAAGTTTCACGCAGTGTTCTATAAATAAATCAAATATTTTAATTTCTATCCAATTGCAGTGCTTACACACTTGCTTAAGTATTTTTAAAATGGGCAGCACTTCGACAAGTGAGAGCGCTCAGTGAGAGCATGAGCGAGAGTATGTGTGTGTGTGTGTGTGTGTGGACGCGTCGCAGTTCATTTATTTGATGTGCGTGTGTGTGTGTGAGTGCGTTTTGTTCTTGTTGTTTATCTTTTGTGCTTCATTTTCTGTTTTTTTTTTTTGTTGGTTGCTGTCGCTAGCTGCTGCAGCTCTCCTGCTCCTGCTCCCTGCGCGCGCAATTGTCTGTGTGTGTGTGTGTGTATGCAAGTGCCATTGTTTATATAGTATGTATGTGTGTGTCTGTCTGTGTGACCTGTGTGCATGAAACTTCAATGAAAATGTTGCCCATGAACTCAAAGTAGAAAAAATACATTGAGAGAGCATAAGCGCATAACCATGAATGGCGCTCAAAACTATGACGTATGTAGAGGCTTTGAGCATGAAATTTTCTATTTATATATAAAAATGTACATAATGTATAGTCACAGAAGTATATAGGCTATGCACATATATACATTGAATTTATTTAAAGGTTTTTTGCAATAGTGCAAATAATCGAAAGAACAAGAATTTAAATCAAATTGAGGTTCAAAAGTTGAGAAAATATTAAAAAAAAACAAAAACTTTTTATAAATAGTATCTAGGACATATGTAAAACAAGTAAGGAAGCTCTAGTCGACTGTGCTCGACTACTAGATACCCCGATCCAAGTGCTAGCTCCTTGAAAACACCAAATGACAACCATGTTTGCTCTAGAAAACCTAAAATTTCAATCCGATAGACATAAAATTGGTACAGTTGATCAATATTACAATAAATATCACTTATGCTGAGCCTCAAGAACACAGGTGAAAAATTACACCTGTTATTCGCATTTTTTTTTGATTTTGGGCGTTGTGGGCGAGGCAACCAAAATTTTTTTTGATGCAGTTCGATCAGGTGTCAGCTTATTAGTATACATTCCGAGTTTCACGAGAATAGGTGAAAAATTGCACCTGTAAATCGTTTTTTTCGATTTGGGGGGATGGTGGGGGGAAATCCAAAAAAATAAAATATTAGTCTCCTGCGCGCGAACTACACCAACTATGATACCCCAAATTTGGTTACTGTAGCTCTTATAGTCTCTGAGATCAACACACAGCCTAAACGGTAAGAGCTACAGAGCTGAAATTTTCCCGAATTCTAACTCTAAGTGGGGGAAAAGAAGAGAAAATTAGCTTGCAATCAAATCTTTTATATCTGAAAGGGATTTCCTTCAAAACATGGTTTCTTATATCGAAGCAAATATATATTTTTGCTTTTATTTCATTTAGATAAAAACTTGCATAACTTTGTTGCAAATGTTGAATGACAGTTGGACAGATACACACACACACATATATACATATAACTAGGTTCTCTATTCCCTATTCATATTTTTGCATTTTTCTTTCAATCTTTTTTGCAGTTTGCAATTTTATCATACACGAACGATGTGTCACAAGCGTGGTAACGCCCTGTTCCGGCATTGCGCCCTGCATTATAAAGGTGCGTACAATCAAACAATGTTCATACATATGTACTATGTATATATGTATATCTATAGTTATATCATGTTACATTGTACTAACTTGGCAACTGTCATATTTTTTGTAGAATCCCGTCGCCCATTGTTGGTCGGAGCCAACACATCACAAGAGAAAATTCTGTACTGTTTGCCGTAAGCGATTGGATGAAACGCCAGCAGTTCATTGTTTAGGTAAGTTATATATGTATGTACATATGTATGTATGTAGATATATAATGAAAACAACTTTGATATTCCTGTTATACATATATGGTTAGTCAGTTAATTTATAAATGAATTTTATACGATATACAATTCCTGTGCACAGCGACAATTGATTGTTTCATTGCAAACTATAGCATACTTCTATGGGCAGCCATTTATATCAAGTTTCTTTTGTCATACGACATCGCTCATTTATTATTTATTATTTCGAAATTTTATATGCATATTTAAGTTAGCTTTCATTAAATAAATAAACTTGTTTAATATTTAATTTCTATTTAGTTTAGGCTTAAAATACAACTTTATATTTGGTTAACTTATATAGCAGTCAGCTTAATATTGATTCAATTTTGTTTAGTTATATAGCAGTCAGCTTAATACTGATTTGATTGCATGTTCGATCTAAGTTTCATAGCATTCAGCTTATTAAAAAAGAATTCCTTTTTTTTTTTTGTTCTCTTGCAGTTTGCGAGTATTTCGCGCATACTGAGTGCCAAGATTTTGCAGTGCCCGATTGCACAGAGAATGCAACATATGTGCCCGGAAAGGAATTACTTAATGTGAAGCATCAAGTGAGTAATGATTGATTGCATTGATTGATTGCATCAGTTAATTTTTGTTTGTTCAATCGATTATTTATATATTCGTTTGTTTTATGAATGATTGAGTGATGATATGTTTGGATTTCTTTTTTTAATTTGCGTTTGATTGATTGTTTTTGTTGTTTGCGTTGATTGAGCGATTGATTGCTTGAATGTTGGTCGCTATATTGACTGCAGTTTAATATATTGATTGATCCTGAATAGTCTCTGATTGCGGTTGAGAGCTTGAGGAATTGATTGATGTAATAAACTAATGGATTGATTGATTGATTGATTGAACTTTCATATAAATCAATTGCTTTCTTACTTACTAACTTAATTGGTTAAAGTATTAATTGAATTGAATTGATTAACTATTCATGTTTATCTATTAATTTGATTGATTGTTTGATTGATTGATTGAACATTATGCTACATTTTTTTATATTAATTTATGTTTAATTCCGTTTATTTAATTGCTGTCTTAATTGATTGATTGTTTGTCTATGTTAAAAGATTGAATTGATTGATTGATTGATTGATTGAACTCTTTTTAATAGCATCACTGGCGAGAGGGTAATCTGCCATCAACGTCCAAATGCGCTTACTGCAAGAAAACCTGTTGGTCATCGGAATGCCTTACAGGTATGTACATACATACATCTCTATAGATCAATCAAATGATCTTCAATCTTTTTTTGTATTTTCATATTTGATTGATAGGCTATCGTTGCGAATGGTGTGGCATGACCACACACGCTGGATGTCGCATGTACCTGCCAACCGAATGTAATTTTGGTATTTTACAACCTATTTACTTACCTCCGCATTCAGTTTCAATACCGCGCACTGAGGTCCCCATTGAGGCGATCATTGGCGTTCAAGTTAAATCGAAGACGTCATTAGTGCGCGATTATTCGTGTCGTAAGTATTGAAAACGCAAAATTTTTGTTCCCATTTCTTTGTATCCTTTATGCTCCCTTCAAGGCTAGTCAAAAAGCCCTTTAAAATGCCATTCACAATTGGATATCAATCATAAAGCTCAATCATAATGAGTTCTAAACAACAACAAAAACAAAAGCATTCAACACTCACTCACTCACTCACTCACCTCTCAGCTCTAAATGTTGTTGTATGTGTGTACGTGTGTGTGCGTGTGTGTGTGTGTGTGTGAAACAATAATTAAACATTTTCCAAGGATCATGCGACTTTTCATTCCCAAGAAACACCTGCTCCTTATGCAAAAAAATCTTCCAATTTTTCTTTTAATTAATTTATTTTTTTTTAGTTTTGTTTTGTTTTCGTTCTTTTCCGTAAACGTTTATCCAGCTGCGGTTTCTTCTGCTTTTCCGTTTATTAAGTTTTCAATATTTTTTGTTTTAGTTTGTTTTTTTATTTTTTTCTCTTAAATGTTTTCCTTTTTTATTTTTGTGCGGTTTGATTGGCAGCCAGCCCGACGGCGGCTGGCGAGGTCGGCAGTCTGAAGGAGCTGCTCGAGCTTCATAGACAACGACTTGAGCAATCGAAACAACATTTTTTACTTTCAACGCCGCCCACGCCCACATCCTGTGGCTCAATATCGTTGTGTGTCTCGCCTACGCCATCGCTGACAGTTAGCAACTCGCAGGAGCAGGAACAGGAACAGGAAGCGGAACATGAACCGGATAACGATGACGATGACTATGAGCTGCAGGAGCATGATAGTGCCCTACAATTAACCACCACAACATCGGCGTCCGCCTCGCAGGTGCCCCTGCAAAAGTCAACCTCGGCCAACTCATCGCTCCAGCTGCTCTATACGAGCCTCTTCCGCAAGCTGGCCCATGGTCCAGGACGACGGCGACGACGACGTGGCAATGCCTCGCACAGTGATGACGATGATGACGAGGAGGTAGATGGTGGTGTCTGTGATATTAGCGGTGGGGATCTAAGCGATGAGTATGATCATTGTGATATATCGTTGCGGAAGCGCTGTACACGTCGCTCACCGCGCGACGTCAGCGATACGGACTACCACGGCGACGTGGAGCTGGAGATAGCGCCTCGGGAGAGCTGCTATGAGACCTCGGATACGGGTGGTGAACTAACAAATACCGATGAGCTCGACTCCAGCATGAATCTAATTAGCAATCTTAGCTATAATAGTAGTAATAGTAACAATTCTAATAACTCCGAGCAGCGGGCAAGGACAACACAATCCTCCACTGCCACTGCCACAGCGACAGCTATAGCCACTGCCAAGGATCTGAGCCCAGCCCCTAGCTCAGGTGCTGCCTTAAGCGTGCTCACTGGCCGCAACCCAAAGACTGGTGCTATCTCAAAAGCCAAACCCAAGTCCAAGCCGCAATTAAAGGGTGGCTCGGCAAGCTCACCCAATTCCAGTGATTGCTCCACCGCACTGCAGCCGCAATTGACGCCTGTGGCACGCAGTAAATCGTTCCAGGAGCCGGGTATCTCACGCTATAAAAAGTATGGACGTGCTCTGTTTCAACGCCGGCGCTCCAAACGTGGCGTCAAGAGCAACTACAGCCTGGATAGACTCTCACAAAACATTGAGATAACCATCCAAGATGAGGATGGCAACTATCAACCCTATGATGACAACTATCATACGCTCGGGACCTCAGCTCGTCTGCCCCACGACACAGATGCCGATGCGTACGATGATATCGAATATGAGGATCTCTATTTGGATGATCGGCCTCGACCCAGAGGTGGTCACAGTGCCGAAGATATCGCTGGCGATATTAGCGATGGTGCTGCCAGCAGTCGTTCCCATGCCAGTGAAGGACATGTCTTTGGTCGGCTATTGAGACGCGTTCGTGGCCTGTCTGCCGGTTGGCGTAAACCACGTTATCAGAAGCGCAGAGGTGATTAGCCAGATCGCTTCCGATCCTTACTTCCTACTTGGTCTTTTGTCTCTCTCTTTCTAAATAATAACAACAATACAACAAAACAGCAACTGCAGCCACCGACTGCCGTATACTCTTTGTTATTTTCGTTTCGTTTCGTTCTTGATACATTTTCGGCTAACAATTTGCTTAATACGAGTTCTTTTTTTGTATTTGTTTTTGTTTTTTGGGTTCTTGTTCTTGTTATTTTATTATTATTGCTTTTTCTTTTATTATTATCATTGTTTTGAAAAACTAAAACTAACTATACTAATCATTATCGTACATGCCATATCGCATTGCATTTGCTATCATAATCATATAAACGCAATCAAAAATCTAACAAGAAATTAAAAATTAATTATTATCTTCGGTATACCGGAAACATTATACTCTTGCTAAAGGAAAGTAAAGAAATTGTTTTCATAGGACAGAAAATTTGATAAAAATTGATCATAATCTTTATCACTTCTTTTTTATGTAATTGGAATAGGAACGAAAGCAGATAGGTTAGGTTTCGAAAAAATGGTTTTGTAAAATGTTTAGTTTTTAGCTAGAGACTAGTTTAATCGATTAAAATGGCATTAAAACCGCTTTAGACCTCTTTCCTGCCTCAAGCAGAAAACTAAAGTTCCTAGAAGGAACTCTTCCTTTACATAAGACAGTGGACAGAACTGAATGTTCTTTCCTAACTTAAGCCAGATAACTAAAGGTCCTAGAAGGAACTCTTTCCTCACTCATGCCTGAGCTTGATAACTGAAGGTTCTACAAGGAATTCTTTCCTTACTCCAGCCTCAGCAGATAACTAAAGCTCTTAGAAGGAACTCTTTCCTATCTTAAGCCAGATAACTAAAGGTCCTAAAAGGAACTCTTTCCTAACTCAAGGCCAAATAGTTCAATATAAAATTTTATTTTATATCTTATCTATTCAGATCACTCTTTGTTATTTTCCTGTAGTCCTCCTTAACTTGTTCTAGATAATTGACTTGACAAACTAAACCTTAATGCAAGAGTATCTAAATTTAGCTTAGACTAATCCCAATCACGCTCACTGTAGCTGCACACAGATCTTAGGTTAAATAATGCATGATGGACTACTAATATTTTGTTAAATCCATAAAAGTTATAGTTAACTAATAAGAGAATTTTCATAATATGTGCATCCTTAGCACGCAGTATATCGGAAGAGTTTAGCAGTGGAGATGCACCTCGCTTCAAGGATGAGGAGTCGCTGGGCAAAGCTGATTCGTCACATGGCATGAGTGGTACAGCCGGTGGCAGCAGCAGTGGCGGCGGCGGCGAGCGAGCTACTGGTGGTGCAAGTAGTGGCGGTGGTGGTGGTGGAGCTAGTGGAAGTGGTGCTGCTTCAACCACATCTACACACTATCGCGCAGAGTCCGGTGGTCATAAATCGGACAAATCCGATAAATCCGAAAGGGATAGAGAAAAAAAGGAAAAGGAACGTGAAGAGAAAGATATAGGTAAGTAGGAAGATTACTTTATAATCTTTAAGCATTTACATTCATGCTCCACCATCCATGTTTCAGAGATGATCAAGGTCTTTGATGGCAATAACTCATTCCGGCGCCAACAATACCGTGCGATCATTGTGCAGCGTACATATACGCTAGAGCAGCTGCTGACCACAGCATTGCGAGCCTTTCATATAACACGCGATCCGCAGGCCTTCTATTTAACAGATCTATATGCGCCCGCTGGCATGGAAGATGCACCTATACAGGATCCAACGCCTGTACTGAATCTAACCCATCTGGAGGGAAAGAGACCGGCCATGTACCTAAGGTTTCACGACAGGGACCGTGGCCATGTGCGTGTCTATCCGGGCAAGCTACAGTGCTCGCTGGAAGATCCGTATGTTAGTGTTCCTGTAGATAATACCACAGTAATCAAAGATTTAATACGCGATGCTCTTGATAAATTTGGTCTACAAGATAACCAAATACAAGACTACAGGTGCGCTATTGACATATCCTAGATTCTTTCAGATTTTAATTCTTGCTTCTCATTTATTTAGATGCTCGGAAGTGTTGCTTGATCGCGGCGTAACCGAGCGTATACTCTCCTGGAATGAAAGGCCCTGGGATATTATGAAACAATTGGGCAAAGACTCCATACGCCAAATGGAACTGATGCGCTTCTACATGCAGCACAAACAGGATCCCCATGGACCAAATATCGCTCTATTTGTTGGCAATTTACCCACTGGACTCTCGCAGCGTAATTACGAGCAGATTCTAAACAAATATGTTACAGATGAGAATAAATTCATTAGCATTGGACCCATTTACTATGAGTATGGTTCAGTGGTGCTTACCTTTGAGGATTCCCAAAAGGCGGTAGGTTTTCTTAAAAATGAAGTTTCCTAAGTTGCCCGATAAATTAATGTTGATTTCTCCTTTAGGTTCGTGCTTTCTACAATTTACGCGAAACGATTATTGAGGACAAGAAGCTATTGGTTCTACTTTTGCCAAACATTGAACCCAGCATGGTGCCAACGGATGTCAGGCCGCTACTTGTCTTTGTCAATGTTAAATCCGGTGGTTGCCAGGGTCTAGAGCTAATATCTAGCTTTAGGAAACTATTAAATCCCTATCAAGTCTTTGATCTCGATAATGGTGGACCGCTGCCAGGGTAATTATAAAGGAATCTACAGGATCTACCTGACATTTGCTGATTTTTCTCTCATTACTCTGTCCACAGCCTCTATGTATTCCGCCAAATTACCAATTATAAGATTCTGGTCTGCGGCGGCGATGGCACCATTGGCTGGGTGCTGCAGTGTCTGGATAATGTTGGTCAAGACTCGGAATGCTCTAGCCCACCGTGCGCCATAGTGCCCTTGGGTACAGGTATGTATTTAGCCCCTTGTTCCAAATTCCCTGTTCCCAGCTAAGCTAAGAGTAATATCTACTTAGGCAATGATTTGGCACGAGTCTTATGCTGGGGTTCTGGCTATACGGGCGGCGAGGATCCTTTAAATATGTTAAGGGATGTGATTGAGGCCGAAGAGATACGACTTGATCGTTGGACTGTCGTCTTCCATCCTGAAGATAAGCCCGAAGAGCCGGCCATGAAGGCGCCCTCACAAACAACCGGTAAGAAGAAGAA
>JBANCX010000380.1:2662-19240 GCA_037040065.1 Dettopsomyia nigrovittata
ATTATCAGTATCATTATCATCACCATCATTATCATCATTGTCGTCTTCGTCGTTACGTTTTATCATCCTCATCCTCATCCTCATCATCATCATCCTCATTTCAATTGTTGGTTTTGTTTGTTTATTTGTGGGTTGGTTGGTTTCGTTTTCAATTATTTTGTTGCGTTGTGTGTGTGTGTCTCATGTATTTAGTATATACGTGTGTGTGAGTGTGTGTCTGTTTATGTATTGGATACCCTTTTGAATAGTTGGTCGGTCGGTAGGTGCTTCATAACGATCGATGCTCTCCGATCATAAAACTTGTGCTTTCCCATATCCGCTATCTCTCGCTCTCTCTGTCCTCGAAATTTACACTTTTTCCGGCCTATTGTCAGGTAGCCTGTAAATATATATATTGAATTGAAATATACTGATTGAATGACTGGTTGATTCATTGATTGATGTTGGATAATCAGTGCATGACCTAAACGGTAAGAGCTACAAATGTCCAATTATTATTTTGACATACTTTTGCTATGCAAATCTAAGCGAAAAACTTTAATTTTGATTAAATTTAAATGTATTATTGATTGGTATTCTCTATTTAAGAACTAACAAGTTGTCTTACGATTTTGCAAACTTTTTCTGGACTTGTTCAGACGAAGAAATTTATTTTTTATGTCAAATTTATATTAAAATCTCTAGAAATGATCTCTAAATAGCTAAAAGCCGCACACAACTGGGGCTAAATATGAATCTTATCTTGATTTTTTACATTTTTGTTTTTGTTGTAAACATTCACAATTACGCAAAACCCGGGTATTCTATATATATACATGTATGCATATATATGTACTCCGATTATTCTATTAGCTTAATAGCTTCACGCACATTTAGATCACTTAATAAAATAAAGCAAAATGAACTTAACGAGCCGCATGACACATGCATAGATACAACTGCTGCACTAACATATACAAATGATGTGTATCTGTGAGATACATCAGTAAGTAGCACAAATAAATAAAGTGAGATAAATACATATATATATATAATGATCCAACATCATTGCATTTATATAGTATATAGGCATATACACTTATAAGATCAGTTTATCAGTTTAGTTTATAGTTAATTACCTAATAAGTTTATTTACTAATCTCCTGGATGTTCCGGACAGGAGCGATTCACCTCAAACCAACGATCAATGCAGCTAAAGAAATAAGACAGAGAGAGAGAGAAAAAATAGAATTAGAATTTATTGTTTTTGAAACAATTTAAAATTGAATTATGATTGAATTTATATAGATTTGTTAAGACCGTAGAACAAAGGCACAAATTTTTATTTATTTTCAATTTGAAAATATTCAAAATTCAATCATTTTATATTTCAAAATTACATTTATAGGAACAATATAGGTTAGATGAGGTCAGAAAAATCTTATTTTCTTCAATTATAAAGTATACAAAATTCATATTTTAGGAATTTATATTGAATTAAAACGATTGTTGAGCTTAAGTTCATAACTTGCTGTGTTCTATCAACTTAACAAATATTTGCTGAAATTTGTTTTGGCCAGTGTGACCGAAGATAGACAAATATCTAACTTACCCTTTGTGGTATATGCATAGACATGGCAATCGAGCGATTGTATCACCTGGACTCAAATCTTCAAGGCATATGACGCACTCACCTTTGGCGTCTAACAATATATCCTCTACAAAGAAAGAAAAAGAAAATATTTAAAAATATTTTTAAAATAAATAAAAAATATAAATTTTTGTTGCTATTGTTACAGCCGGCATACCATTATATGAGAGTCGGGGTTTCGTTAGGCACATAACTAAATGGCATTCAATATCGTCTGGCAATACGAACTTATTGCACACGGGACACTTGATGCCTGAGTAGACAAGTACAAAAGAAACAAATGAAAAACAATTTTTTTTTACATAAAATATGTGAGAGAAATATTCAAATATATTTATATCATTTCATTATTATGTTAATGCCAGATATTTACCATTGAAGGACCAAATGTGCGATGGAAGCGATGTTGCCGTATAAACACGTCCAATTCCATTTGCAGACGTTGCAGACGCTGCCAATGCAATGCTCTCCTGAGAATACAAAGAAAAAGAACAAATCATCAATTGCAAACAAAGTAGATTAGATTAGATTAGATTGATTATGTATCTTTGAGATGTCGAACATTTTTATACGTTTGGCATTACATTTCGAGAATGTTTTTAGTTTATTTTTCGCATTTTATTTTAAATATAATTAAATGATTAATTTATAAAAAATTATATTAAAATTGATAATGGGAAAGTTTTGCTTTAAATATTATTGAAAATAAAAAAAAAAGAATTTCTTTTCGCAATTAATTCTCAATATCGATAAAAGCGATTTGAAAAAAAGAGACGAAAGAAACTTGTTCTTCTAATATTATCCGAATCTTAATCCTAACCAAATTATATAAATTTTTAATTTATATTGAATTATTAGACGAACAAATTAAAATTAAACAATTTATTTAGAGATTTAGATGACATTGACATGGTCAATGGGTCGACCATTAGCCGCAGACTCGTTTCTTATTTGAAATTTGGTTTGTTTTCCGTTGAATTGGAACAGTTTTTTATATAAAATAAATTTAGGTTCATTGTTTAATAGGTTCGCAGTTGTTCCGCATGGAATATTTCTTAAAATTTTCAAACTATTCAATACTTTTTACAAAAATAAAGTATTTTCTGACTACTAGTTTGGCCCACGATTTGGCTTGAAATATAACAAAAAATCGCGATATACGGTTATGAACCGGTTCGGTACAGCTTTGCTTGGTTAGTTACAAAAGTATTTGAATTGTTGTAATTAAGATTATTCTATAATCCTGCCTGGAATGTACATAAATCTTTGAAATATATTCGATGAGGGACTTTAGGTTAAAGTTTTTATAGAAAAAAACGGATGCGTCACCCTCTATGCGAGGGCAGCTATTAAAGTAATTGTAATATTATTGAAATGCTTACACGTATGGAATCACCGAGAGCACGTCGTTGTTGTATATAGCTTTGTGTGGCTGCCGAGGAGCTATTATTATTGGCAGCCAATTGGAAATTATTGCTATTTGAGTTTGCTGATACGGAGACTGAAACGGCGGGATTTGTGTGAGGATACGTAATGGATCCCTGTTGTTGTTGTTGTTGCTGCTGCTGTTGTTGTTGTTGTTGCTGCTGCTGTTGTTGTTGTATATCTGGGACAGAGCTTAAACTACGTGCACGTTGCCTATCAATGGTGGTTGTCGTTGTTGTTGTTGTTGCTGCTGCATTGGAGCTTTGCTGTTGATTGTGATAAACCTGCAAGCCGGGCAATGTTCGCAACAAATTGAATCCTTGGCCGGCATCGCCACTGCGGCTATGACCAACAGCTGGCGATGTATCTGTACCTGTGGCGCCTGTTGAACTACTTGAGAATGTTCTGGAGCGTGGGCTCTGTTGGCCGCTAGTCGCTGGTGTGCTTGCCTTTTGACCCATAGAGTGGAATTTCTATTGTTTTTGAAACTTTTGTTTTGTTGCAATAGTTCGTTCGCTCGCTCGCTCGCTCTTTCTCTCTCTCTCTGTCACTCCACCCCCTGGCGCCGCCACCACACACACACAGTTGATCGTTTATACACTTGCACTAATTATTATTATTTCACTTTAAATATATTTATATATATATATATATATATAAAAAAAAAAAACAATTTAACTAACTCCACAAATGTTTCTTTCTTCTCCTAGTCTTTGTCTTTGTCTGTTCCTTCGTAAGTGTATGTCTCTGGCTGAGTGTGTGTGCGAATGTGAAATGGAATCTGTGTGTGTGTGTGTGAGTGTGTGTGTAAGGAAACAAAACAATTGAGAGAGCGAGAGGACAGCAGAGCAGACAACAATAGCAAACAAAGTTAAATGTTATGGATCGTTGCTGGTTGATTGGTAGATAGAGCGGTGGTGGGTGATGGCTAATGGATAAGGGGGGCGGTCAGTGTTGATAAATGCGGTATATAGATAAGTGTACAAGTGTTGGTATGCCTGCCTGCTGCCTGTGCAATAATAATAATAATGAAGATGATGATGTTCTCGTTGTTGTTGTTCTTGCTGTTCTTGTTGTTGTTGTTGATGATGATGATAATGATGACGATTGTGTGTGTGTGTGTGTGTATGCGACTGTGAGTGTACGGGTGCCAAATGTGCGGAGAAGGAAGGAGGGCGTTAATCGTACGTCGGTGTCAGTGTTGTTGTTTTTGTTGCTGTCGTTGTCGGTGCGTAGTTTTATTATTGTTGTTGTTATTGTTGCCAAAAATAATTATGCCCGAACTTGTAACAATGCTCTTAATCTGCTTGATTATACCACTCGTAATTTAAATTAATGTTTCCGTCAAATTATTTAATTTTTTATTTTTAACATCTCCGTTTTCGTTTTATGTGTACTCTTTGCTTTGCTTTTGACCACCACAATTTATTGGCGGACCGCCACACAGCTAATTATCGGTTGTTGATGGTCTGTGTTGTAAAATGCCAGAAGAAAAACGACAAGCACGTCGATAACACACACACGCAATCGATGCGGCAGCCAGTTATTATTTTGTACTATCGATATTTATGCATAATTTTCAATTTGGTTATTTTTTGTCTGTCTGTGTGTGTGCATGTGTATGTGTGTGTGATAAAAAACGAAAAACAAATTTAAACAAATACACAAAAAAAAAAAATTAAAATTAAATTCATTGTATTGACGAGTATATCGATGTGGATACCGATACCGATACATTTGCATATCGGTGTATCGATACCTCAGCCATAGCTGACTGCCAACCAGCGCAAAAGAAGTAAAAGAAATTTCATTATTAATTATGTGTGCTTTCTGCACAATTGTTGGCAATTCATAATTAAATTAATCAATAATACAAAATGAGTTGGTTCGAAAAAGCGAAAACCGTGCTAATCGAAGCCCTCGATATACAGGATGATGATGACAACAAAGCAACGGACAGCAACATTGCCAACACTGGCCAAGCTGGCAGCGTTAACAAAAGCAACAATAGTAACAACAGCAGCACTGCGTCAACGCCCGGTACAATGGCAGCAGCAGCAGCGGAGTTGACAACCTCAAGTTTAGATGGTATATTTTATGATAATCCGCATGCAAATGAAATGGTAACCATACCGCCCCGAGCCAGTGATGCATCCAAACGACAATCAGCCACATCGGATTCCGTTGATTTGTTGTCATCGCCATCACCTACAACGCCCACAACAAGTGGAGCTCCGGGATGTATGCGAGATTCGGAATCATCGCTGGAACTAATTACAGCACCAACAACAGCCAGTGAAATGGAAATGGAATTGTCACCCGATACGGAACCATCGCTGCCCGATAGCATTGTTATTATCGCCAGCAATGAGACCTCAGACAATGCAGATGCCGACGATGATGATGATGATGATGATGATGATGATGATGCACATGCGTTGCACTTAGAACAAGATGAGCAGTTAAATGGCAAGCACTCTTACTTACTCTTAAGTCTTACTCTCTCATTTCCCTTTATCTCTTATCATTTATGCTTACAGATTCCACAAAAACCATGAAAGCTTTGGTTTTAAGCGATACACAGGCCGCAGGCAATATGGACTCAGATTCCACGCAAAGTTTTGAGGATATACAAATGCAAATGAGTCATAAGAGTAAAACGGATATTGTCAGCTCAGAGCCACATAAAACAGAAATGGTTGATCAAAGCTATTCCTCAACGTCGTCAGACATTGAGATCATTTCGAATCCAAATGGAGATTCGAGTACAAATAGCACCACAGCACGCACGAGTCCGCAAAAGTTCAAGGAATTGTGCAGTGGCATGAAAAGCGGAAATTCTCATAGTTTACATGTACTCAAAACCAAAGGCCATCATCGTGAGCCCTCAGAGATTTCATTATTGTCAGAGGATTCACAATCAGAGTTGGATAAGCTAGTGAATCGCATCAGTGAGCTGAATCAAGTGATTGAAGCACGTGAACAGCGACTGTTGCAATCGGAGCGACAAAATGCTGAATTGCTGGAACGAAATCAACAGCTTTGTGCCCATGTGGAGGCGGCCAAGAATAGTGCTCATGGCAACGAAGCTAATGATGCAGTGCAACGATTGTCCGCACTAGAGAAGAAGTTTCAGGGCAGCATACGGGAACGTGATGCATTGCGTATACAAATCAAATGTCTTAAAGATGAGCTACTTAATAAAATACCCAAAGATGAGCTAACCGAATGCAATGAAATGATAACAGCCCTGCAATCGGAGGGTGAAAAGCTCTCCAAAGAGATTTTACTTCAGTCGAATATCATTAAAAAGCTGCGTGCCAAAGAGAAAACCTCAGATACGCTGCTCAAGAAGAATGGTGAACAAATTTCGTTGCTGTCCAGCGAATCGGAGCGTCTAAAGAAATCATTGGCTGCCAAAGAGGATATGGAACGCAGTCAAATCGAAGCCGTTTGTCGCATGACCAACGAGAAGCGACGCGTAGATGAAGAGAACGCTGAATATCGTAGTCGCCTTGAGGATCTGCAATCCAAATTGTCTGCTCTACAAGCCAGCTTCGATGGCGTCAAAGGCGATCTGCAGCAACGTCAGCGGCAAGAGCAGACACAAATGCACGCCGAGAATCAAGAATATGTACAACAATTGACCGATATGCGTGAGAAGCTGCGTCTCACCGAACAGAACATGGCCAAACGGGAGCAACAACTACGCGAAGAGAATCGTGAGCTGCTCCGACGTTTTGAGGCAGCCGAATCACGTGCCGAGTGCAGCACACAGGAGTTGAGTGCTTCGACAGCGCCGCTCATTCGACAAATTGAATCATTGCAGAAAGCATTAAATCAACGTAGCGCCAGTTGGAATAAAGATGAACAGCAGCTGTTGCAAAAGCTACAAGATGCGGAATCGCAATTGCAATCGATGCAACAATTGGAATCGGTGCATAATGAGAAACAGGAATTGTTGCGTACACGCTGTGACCTGCTTGAGGAGAAGCTATCGAATGCGCTGATGCAGGTCGAAAGCAATAAAATAACACGTAAACAATCTGAACTCGATGCCAATCTCAAAGAGCATGAGCTAAAGAGGTAAGTAGAATCTAAACACAACTCAATTTCTATATATTTATGTTTTCAACGCTTTTGTTTCGTTTCCAGCCAAGTCAATACGCTGCTGGAGCAGCTAGAGCAACGTCAACAAAAGATAGATTCTCTGGCCGAGCAATGCCAACAGCTGGAAACGGAACTGCGCAAACAGCGTACATTTTATCATCAACGTAGCAGCGAACTGACCGTTGAAGCGGTCAAGGCCAGCGCAGAGTTGGCTGAGAATCGTTGCTGCCCCAAACCGTTGCAAGTCTCACCACCCATCAGTCTGCCCGATGACAGTGGCTCCAATAATGAGGAAACTCTTGGTGGCATCATCGATTGGCAGGGCGTAAGTTTAACTCTAAACCGGCCGCATCGAAGATACAAAAAATCTTAATTCATTTGATTTTCCATTTTCCAGGATGACTTGGAATGTGCCTCAAATAGTGGACGACAACATTCGGGCATTATTCAAGGCGTTCATTTAAGTTTTCTCGCTGGCAATACAACAACATTGGAACATTTGCAGGCACTGCTTAAGCAGCGAGACGGTGAATTGACGCATTTACAATGGGAGCTCTCCCGATTGCAGGCAGAACGTGGTGTTCTCGACAATGAGATATCAAATTTAACCATGGAAATGGAGACGGTAAGCAAGGGCAAACATAACTAAGAGTGTAAACGGAGCTAAATATTTAATAAATCTTAATATATATAAAGTTATTTGTTAGTGACTGATTATGATAGACAATTTTTAGATTATATAAGAGCTAGAAACTTGTTTAATTTGTAATTTGTAACTTAAGAATTTTTTACTTTTATATTTATAGTTTGATTTTTTTTAGATTTGGTTTCAAATTTGTAATTTTTGTTATTGGAAAGTTATTCAAAGACTGTGGCTACAAATTGGCATTATATTATTATTATTATTATTTTTTTAATAAAATTATTTATTTTATGTTCAGTTTAAGGAGCGCATACAAGCGTATGAAGCCATGGAGAAATGTTATGAGGATCTACAGCATCGATACGATGCATTGCTGCAAATGTACGGCGAAAAGGTTGAGCGTACGGAGGAGCTTGAACTGGATTTGGTGGAACTGAAACAAGCATATAAGATACAAATTGATGAATTGCTTGCGGCGCCACCGCCAAATTTACAGCGAACACCGAAGCATATATGATCGCCAACAATGTACCTAACAACTTATTATTTATTATCTATGTGTATATTGTATTATGGCTAATTTTGTTAAGAAAAACACACATTTGGCTTTAATGGAAACTATTGTTTTTTGATCCATTCCTTTGCTTATTTATATATGTATTATGTATATGTATAACAAAAGTTGTTGTTGTTTTTTTTCTTCTTTTTTTTGCCAGATGATATCCTTAAAAATCCCTTCCTGACTCCTTCCTAAATTATATTAATTATCCATATATAATCGTCATACTAACAACATACAAGTAAATGATTATTTGCGTGTTAAAAAAACAAAAAACTTTCTAGTTATTATCTATTATGAATATTGATCGATTGTGATAATTTTATTTATACTTAAACTATATAAATTTAAAAAAATAAAGAAAAATATAAAATTTTATTGCTTTTTCATCAAAATTACAATATTTTGGGGCTAAGGGCCTTTCATAAGCTTGATTTTGACATGGAAAAAATGATAATTTGTATTTTCTTTTGAGTTTTCTAGAATTTCTCAAAAGTTTTCATATTTGTTAAATAAAAGTCAGAGTTATAATTAATATTTTGATGATTTGGATAATTTATTACATATTTAAGATTTTACATAATTTATTTTGTATTTATTATATTTGGAATATATGTATGTAAATAAGAATAGCTCACTTCAAAAGCAAGTTTTTTTTTTTTAAATTTTTTGGTTTTTCTTTTGATTAAAATTACAAATTTTTGAAGTAACATTTTCAAGCATCGATTAAATTTATAAAAAGTTTGACCTTTTTTTTTATTGGATATCTTATAAAATTCAAATGGTTGAATATATATATTTGAATAAAATCTTAAATAAAGAAATATAATTAAGAGAATCAAACTAAATTTAAACTTTTAAACGTAGACAGAGAAAAAATGAAATAAAAATTTTGTAAGCTTCCCCAATAGGATAGATTTTAAATAAAAAGCTTTAAAAATGAATAAAAATGCAACATTCAAATTAATTATTTATTAAAATATAGTTTTTTGAGTTTAATATATGTATAAATAGTGTGTTTTAAATTAACAAAAAATTATTAACCTGTTTCTTGTTAAAGCAAGAACTTTTTAAGGCTTGAAATTGTTGTCTAATGCAAATTTAATTTGACATTTAATTAAAGCACTTGGAAGAATTAATCTTAATACAAATTATAAATTATAACTAAAATTATATTTTAAAAGAAAAATGTAAAACATAATAATATTTATATTTACGTTGCAATTGTTTCTATAATAAATTATAAAATATATTGTTTAATACAGCCCATTTATTTAAAACTTATTATAATCAGTAGTAAAATAATAAATATAATTCTATGCAACAATAATTAATTAAATAACAAGTGATAGAAGACGGAAGATGAATCTAAAATATATATAATAAAAATATACAATATAGTACAGTACAAGATACAAGATATATAATATATGGAAAAATAACTCGTTTAATCATAATAATTTGGGAACTTTCGAGTTGTTATTTGGCATCGTTTAAGAATATAGTTCACAAAAATAAGAAAAAGTTCAGTTAATTTGCTCTCATAACATTGCTAACAGCTTCAACTAATGGAAATACAGGCTTGCCATTGGAGGCATTTCGTGGCATATAACCACAACTATTTTTAAGATCATCTGAGTTTAGCGAGAAGATCATTAAACCACCCAAATTTAAGGATTTTATATAATTTGCTTTACATAAAATGCTCGTTTTACTCTCATACGATATCCATTCCTGCAAATCACTTAAATATGGTGAACAAGTTTCATTATCATACGTAAAATTGGGTTGAATAAAACCATTGGCACATTCACAAGTATCCGAGAGTGTGGGAAAGCCAAGTTCTCCACATTTACCAATGCCTGAGGCAGGTGCTCCAATGCGATTATTTAAAGGATTAACCAAGCTGTCAATATATAAGTTCAATATAAGTTCAATTTAATGATAGTTGGTACTTACGTAAACGAGTGTCCATATGTGGGCAAGCCAACTACTAAACGTTGCGATTCCAAGCCATTCTTTAGCCACCAATGGACTGTATAGTTTATATTAAATGTACCCATTATGGAGCGTTCTTGTGAACGGGCAAAGAGTGGTGCATTGATGCCCGTAAATGGTGTATCCTCACGATAGAAATGAAAATCATAGCACATCAAATTCACATAGTCCACATAGTAATTTATTTCACGTATATCATAGGCATAAAATGCGATTCCTTCGGGTGCAGCAACAGCCATAGTTAGCAAACGTTCTTCATGCTTTTCACGGGCCCATTCCAGACGTATTTCATGCAATAATTGTGATAAATGCATACGCTCCTTATCATATGCGCTTGGAAATTCCCAATCCAGATCAATACCATCCAAGCTAACATATTTATGCATAATATCACGCAATGAACGTAGAAAATTCTTGCGATTTGTATGATTTACAACCATATTGGCAAATTGTTGTCCACTATCAGCACCGCCAATCCATAGCAGCAATTTGACTTGCGGATGCTTCGATCGATATAAACTAATCTCATGTTGCAGCACATATTCCAAGCGTGTTGACAATTGTAGCGTTTGATTTATTAAATTGGCTACACCAATATTAATATGCGTACACAATTCACCAGGCACATCCAACAAACTTAACGAATTGCGCTTCACATCGGAATAATAACAAACAATGCGTTGTTGTTGTTGCTGCTGTTGTTCACCAAGTTGATTTAAATTTGTTGGAGCTGAGGTAATTGCTGAAATTAAGGCAATGCCTAGCCAAATGATGCATAGAAATGTGATTAACGTTATTAATAATTTATAATTATCACGTTTTCTTTGCAATTGCGTTGCATTTTCAATAGTTATTTGATTATAATCAACAACCATTGTTATATGTAGTTATTTATTTTGTTTTAACAATGCAATGATGATAACAAAAACAAACACAGTGTTATATTTAATAAGCTATCGATATCGATAACAGTGTACTCATACGCATATCGATGATCAATTACGATTATCGACTTATCGATATGCAGCTCTAGTGTATGCATATGCGTATTTGGGTAAAAATATAAGTTTCTGTCGTGTTTTGTCGCTACTGCTGCTGCAATTTCAACATATAAAATTATTCAAACATACATATATTTTTTTGTCGTTTTTTTCCTTGGTTTTCGCGAAATTATTATTTTATTTTTTTTTTTTTTTGTGTTATATTAATAATAAATAGCAACTCTACTGCCAAATACAACAATACATGAAGTTAACAAAGCAGTGTGTAAGTGTTGTTTGTATAAATTTTATTCATTGTTTTTAGCTGTGTGCGTGTGTGTGTTTCAGTGTTTGTGTGTGTGTGTGTGTGTGCTCTGCTGCTGCCTGTTGTTGTTGTTTTCAACGGTGCAAAACAAAACACACCCAAATATGTATGCATGTGTGCAGTGTGTGTGTGTGTGTGTGAGTGTGTGCTTGGTAGGCGCTTAAAATAAATAAATAAACGCATCCTAATGCATAACATGTGTTCCTGTTGTTGTTGCCGCTGCGCTGCTGCTGCTGCTCAACCGGCAAAAAGCAGTTTCATATTGCTTACCAAAAATTTTTCCTATTTACGCCCATTTTTTATACATACATATGTATGTACGTACTATATATGTATGTATTTTGCATTATGCCAAGTGCTTTGGCATTTGTATAGGTAAACTATCTTTGTGTGGTGTGTGTGTGTGTGTAAGTGACTCACTAGATAAATGTTACAATAACAAAAATATCGTGTAAAAGAGAGAAACAAAACATTGCCGGTTCGACTTTGGCACCTTGCAGTTTATGTGTTGTGATCTCACTCTCTTGCCCCTGCTGCCCGTTGTTCCACTTACATACCGGTTAGCTTGGCCTGACATTCTTCAACTTGCTTGTTAAATTGCTAAATAACCTGCTTTTGTTATTATTATTATTATTATTATTATAACTATTTAGTTGTATACCCTACAGTCCATTGGATTAGGGTTGTACTGAGAGAGAGAGAGAACCTTTATTGTTTATGTTCTTCTCTTGAAGGATATCTAGTAATCCTTCTCAAAAGATTCATTTAGGAGTCGAGTTTCAATGTTCAGATATCTTGCCCAATAGCCTACATTTATAATACGATATCATCAGATTTGTATTTATCGTAACTTAATCATTTCCATTTTAACATATTGTGGGAGTAGATGGTTTATGCAACAGCAAAAAAAAGTTGTTTTTCCAATGCAATCAAACAAATTTTACCAGGAATTGTAATACTTACATATATATTTAATATAAATCATAAATTTTGATGGAAAATTTCATTTGATTTTGTTTATTGTCGCATGTTGAAATACAAGTACAAGCAGAGAAAAACAATAATATGTTTTGAAAGATTTATTTATTTATTTACAAAGATTATTTACCTTAACTTCATTATATGATCATTGTTTATGATCTTATATACTTAAACATTAGTAGGAGTACATATAAAATAGTTTGCTTTAAAGCTGATTTAAGAATGGTTGACAAGCGCAGCCTAAACAGTAAGAGCTAGCAGCTTGATCTATACACAACCTAACGTGCCTAACGTTAGCACTTGAATTCTAAATTCCAGCCACAACTGGGGGAAAATTGGAATTAAAAGTTAATTCTGACCTTGTGTTTAGGGTATCTCGTATATAAAAATATTGTTTTTAATAATTAATTTTTTATTTTGCATACAGGTTCAGGTTAAACGAAACCTACATGAGAACCATGACAAAAGACTACGATTATCTATTAAAGGTTTTATTGGTTGGAGACAGTGATGTGGGCAAACATGAGATATTGTCCAATCTACAGGATCCATCCACAGAGAATCCATTCTGCAGTGGCAATGGTCAGTACAACAACGAAAAATAAAATATTCATTTTTAACTCATATTTTTTATATATAGATTGCACCTCTCATATATTACAAACGGTAGCATATAAGACGACTACAATATTGTTGGAGGGCAAACGGGTCAAGTTACAGATTTGGGATACGTCTGGCCAGGGACGCTTTTGTACTATAATACGCTCGTATTCACGTGGCGCTCAGGGTATTATATTAGTTTACGATATAACCAATAAATGGAGCTTCGATGGCATCGATCGCTGGCTGAAAGAGGTCGAAGAGGTAAGTCTTTTAAAACAGGTTATGCAAACAAAGAAAAACTTGATTTTGATCAATCTTGATATGTGGAAAATTAATAACAATTAAAATGTAAAATGTATATTAAAACGAAAGAAATATTTTTCGTCCAATTTTTTTAAAATATGTTTTTTAAATGACTCAAAATGAAGTTATCATTTGCAAATTTCAAATAAAAATTGTATTTTCTTCTCAATTTGCATTTTTTAAATTTTTAGCACGCGCCTGGAATACCCAAAGTCCTGGTGGGAAATCGGCTACATTTGGCCTACAAACGTCAAGTGGCTGCTAAGCAGGCTGAAACCTATGCCTCACGCAACAATATGTCCTGCTTTGAAATATCGCCACTCTGCGATTTTAATATACGTGAATCCTTTTGCGAATTGGCACGCATGGCCCTGCATCGTAATGGCATGGAGCATATATGGCGCAGCAATAAAGGTATTCAGCTAAAATTCAAATTAATAATTCAGTTTATAGGGCCAGTTATCTGTCTGTCTGTCTGTCCGAATAGAACAACTACTATATTATATAGTTAATTGTCTAGTTTATTTGATATTGATTCTTTTTAAAGAAACTTTATTTAAACTTAAGACTTTACGTCGGAAACTCTACAATTTATACAAAACTGATCCAAATTCTTTGAAGTATTTTAATTAATATATTTTCTATTTTAGTATTGTCGCTGCAGGAGCTCTGTTGCCGGACAATTGTGCGTAGGACAAGCGTATACGCAATTGATTCGTTGCACCTGCCGCCCTCCGTTAAGTCGACACTTAAGTCATATGCATTGACCACATCACAATGCTATAATACATTAACGCAAAATTCAAAGAGCCGGAATCGCTGTAAGACACCAACGAGCAATAGCCGGAATAGTTGTGCGATCGCGTGATTGCCGGCTTGTAGGTGGTTAAATATAAAACTGCCTACGGCAATATGCAATATCTGCATAAAAACAACAACAACAATAATAATAATAATAATAAAATAACTTAATATATAAGCCACACACACACACATGAAGGAAACATGTATTTCTTGAAATACATAAAAATTTCGTCATCAGCATTAATACTATTTATTATGGAAAACAAATTGAGAAACGAAAGATGAAATGATACAAAAAAAAAAAAGTGAGACGGAGAGAGAATGATGTTTATATTTTTACATCCTATAAAAAAAAGAATATAAATATGGCATATATACATATACATATACATATACATACATATAAATAATATAAATATATTTTTTTTATATTTTATAACAATTATTGATTATCACTAAATTAAATATCGCATAACTATGTAATGTTGTTAATATTATTATAATATTTAATATGGCATAGATAATACGGATATCGTTTATTATTATTATTATTTTTTTTTTATATCATATTTGTTTGTTAACAATCAATGATGGCGATTTGATAAGTTGATAATAATAATAATAATAATACTTAATAATAATATGTAATAATAAAAACATAATCATTATGTGATGATCATAATGATGCTAAACATGAAAAACTAAACAAACAAAAACAAAAACTTTGTTTTGTCTCTTTTTTGTTTTAGTCGCAACTGTCTCGTTCTATTTCAGATTTTATTTGAACGAAAAAGTGAAAGTTTCAATTAACAATACAATTTATATAAATTATAAACAAATAAATAATAATAATTTCGTACATTTTTATAGATTAAAGTTTAGAAATATAAATTTTAGATATTATTTGATTTATCTATTATTATAATATTTGTTATCAATATATACAAGATTATCTAATCTATTGTATCTGAAAGAAAAATATTAATTATTTAATAAATCAAATGTGATTGAGATTGATGTTAGTCAGCTATAAAGCTATTAGCTTTATTTAGCTTTAGGCTTTTTTTAGTTTTAGTTTTAGTTTTTTCTCACATCTCAGCGATGATGCCATTTATGTTTATATTAATGGATTTACATTAATAGAAAATTATAATTAATATCAGATGTTATTACGTCTATTTGATAATGTTATGAATTATTTAAATATATATATGTATTATAATTCCCAATTGGTTTAAGTCATAACATGGAAAACCTTCACGCAATCATGAGAACATTGAAGAGAATCTAGTTTGCCAGTTGTTAGTAATACACATTGTCGATTACTGCTGCATTACTTTGTTATTGGTAGTCTACTTAGTACAGTCTTTGTCAGTAGGTCGTCAACAATCTGCATTACTTTGCAAGCAGGCCGTAGTAGACAACAACTTAAATGTCTTCGGGTGACTCGAACACTCTTTCTTGGCGCGCCACCCCATTGCCTGTCCGCCTGAGCGCACTCAGCTGTGCGTGCGCAGACCTTCTAAAGCATCGTTCAAGACTTTATCGATGTTTTTAATATTATTTTTATCATTTATTCTATTAAAAAACAATTAGTTTAAGAAAACTATTAAATTAAATCTTTATTTTTAATTTTATTTCTTTTTTTTTTATATTGTTTATAACGAAAATAGAAAACAATACATTTGCCGTGCATTCAGTTTCGTTTTGTTTAGTTTCTATTTAAAAATTCGCAGCAACTTTTACACAATTCCCAAAAAGATATGCTCGTTAGCCAATCTAATATGAAGCCTTAAAAAAAAATACATTTTAAATAAATAAAATACAAAAAACAACAAAAACAATATAAAATTGTTGTTACAATTTTTAACAAATCAGCGAGAGCTCGAAAACTATAACAATAAAAAAAAAGACAAAAACTAAATGCAAAAAATTTGCATAATTTATATTTTTTATTTAATTTATTTTTCTTTTTTTTGGTTGTTTTGCTATTTTTTGAGACGTCTTTCTTTTCCAGATACGCCAAAATGAAGCTTAAAATGTACTCAGGAGCAATTGTTGGGGAATTTCCTTTTGAGAATTAGCCAAAACAATTGGATTATTATACCCCGATTCATTGAAAAATGGAAAAGGGGTATATTAGTTTTGTGACGATGTATGTAACAGGCACAAGGAGACATCTCCGACCCCATAAAGTATATATATTCTTGATCAGCA
>JBANCX010000381.1:5023-16022 GCA_037040065.1 Dettopsomyia nigrovittata
TTTTTTTTTGTAAGTTTTTTTAGTTCTTAAAAGAGAAGAAGCAAAGAAGACCGTTAATTTTTATTAGTTTTATTTTGATCTTCTTATCCGCTTATGTTCATAATATGTGCCTTAACATCATTAGCATACGAGAAAATACAAAAATACAAAATACATATATTTACACAAAAGATGTGTATCTCAAAAAGTTGCAAAACTGTATCTGTATCTGTGTGTGTATCTAAACAGGCCAATCCCATAGTTTGTATAAGCAACCTTGACAAAATGTACGACGCAGAGAGCCCGCAACACACAGCTGGACGGACTACGTACTAAGTGTAGGAAAGAAGAAACAAAAATTAAGTTGAAAATTTTTGTTAGTGCTTTCGTTTAATCAGAAAGCAGCAACAACAACAGCTATGTGGTATGTGTGTGTGTGTGTATCTGTGTGTGTGTGTACCTTTTAAACAACTTCATGACTTCACCAACATGTGAGTACCGTGCGCATATTTTCCAAGAAATCGCTCATATATTGTATTGTATTGTATTGTATCGTTGTATTGTGGATTTATCATGAGAGCCTTTATGCGCTAGACCAATTCCACGAATTATTTGCCACTGTTCAAATTAATGTTAATATTATTATTATTATTTTATACCAGATAAAGTATTTTTTTTATAGTACACTAAACATAGTATATATTATCTACATTTTGACCAAATGCTGCGCGCCTGGACATGATAAGCAAACGAGCGAGCGAGCGAACACTGATAACATGTCGAAAAAAAAAAATCGTTTTTTTTTTCTGTTAAGATAACAATTAAATTGCAATAAACGACCTTGCTTGATATACCCTGTAAAGAACAATATAGAATTAATCATCAACTGAAATCTTCAATTTTAGAATATCTTTCACAAAGTTATCGATTATTCTTGTTTGTTTTTTTCTTCTTTTTTTGGTATTTCTAACATAATCGAAATATGGTCACACTTGTGTTGATCTAAATTAAGGACAGGATGCAAGCAATAATAAGATATCTAGACAACAAATTCCATGCCATAAGTATAAACAATAGCATATTGTGAGAATTTATTTTTTATTATTATTATTATTATTTCTTGTTTACCGACGTCAATAAGATTTCTCTCAGCATATCAGTCACGAACCACATGATAACAGAATCGAGAGAGAGAGAGAGAGAGTGAGAGCTTACCAGATAAATAGCTGTACGAGTTGTACACACTATAAAAAGCTCGAAATTGTTTTTGATGAGAGAACTTGATTTCAGTGGAAATGCTAATTAAATTGTTGCTATTGAAAATGCCAAATTGCCATGTGAATTGTTTATGTTCATATATTACTATATATACATACATATATATATATATTTATAATTTTTTTCGAGTGAAGCGCAATGAATGGCATGAAAGGAGCGAACCAACGTGTCGGGGTGTTGAGAGCTCACAAAAGCGGGGCTACGAAAAATATATATAAAAACGTAATAAATAAATCTCATTTCAATTTTCTTGTGAAAAAATATCAAAAATAAAAATAAAAATTGAAATACACTTTCTCATGGATACACACACACACACACGTACACACACGTACAACCTCGCCGTTTGCTTTACTTTGGGCAGAAGCTTCGTTTGCTGTGCGCTCGGCGCTCCTTTTGGCTTTTGTTGTTTTCAAGCGAAGTTCATTTGCGAATTCCAAGTAAATGCAAAAAGCGAAAAATAAAAGTCAAAAGACGAAAGAAATTGTTGTTGTTGTTGTTGTTGTTGTTGCTTGCCCACAAGCTTGAGAGGCAAATGAAACGCCTGCGGCACTAAACAAAATGTAATTGAATTCGCTTTAAAAAACAGTCCTACGCCCGTCTCTCTGTCTGTCTGTCTGTCTGTCGGCCAGCCTGCCTGTCAGCCAGTTTGTCTTCTCTGCTCCTCCTGCGCTTGTGTTTTCTTTGGGCAATTTTTTTTTTTTGCACTTGCTACTACTGCAGCCGCCTACTTTTTAGTAGCTACTTGTCTCCCTGACTGTCCGTCTGTCTATTCTCACTCTGACCGCAATTTGAGTTTTGTTTTGTTGTGACAAAGCATGACAATGGCCGGCCGGACTTGACTTATTACGCCCCGTAGTACATGCATAGTCGTCTAGCTTGGAAAGCTCTATTATTATAATAATAATAATTTATTTTTGTTTTTTACCCATTTAAATGTTATATAAATTTGTGATTTGTTGGCAAATGAATGAAATCTTTAACTAGAACGTGACAATTATCGTTAAAAACGTCCATTTATCGATAGCATGTCTGATAGTTATTTCGATGAACATCACTTTGGTTCCGGCTTGTTAGTTTTCCAGTTTATTTATGCAATTTATTATTATTATTATTTACTTCTATAACTACTTTCTGTGAAACGTTTATCAACTTATTTATAATTTATATATATTTTTTACCACGAACAAGTTATGTATTAGATCATTATCTGTATTTGGATTTCTGATGAAATTTCGCATTGTCTGCAGCACTTCCAGCTCATGGCAACAAAAAGCAAAAAAAAAGAAATAATTTGAAAAGAAAGAGAGAAAAACAAAAAATGGGGAAAAAAAGGTTCGAAACGCGGGCCCTCAAAAAAACGATGACGACGACGACGACGCGTCGTCAGTTCGGCTGGCTACTAAAAATGCACTACGCGCCGCACTGTTGTTGCTTTGGTCACACTCGAAAACTCATCGTCGTCGTCGTCGTATCTCACACCTACCTTGGCTATCCTGTGACTCATATATAACGCCTGACTGACTGACTGACTGACTGACTGGCCTACCAACCAACCAACCAACCAACTTAGCTAAGCAAAGCTAAGGCTATTGTACGCTTTATGCGGTTTTATCTGGTTTTATAAGTTTCCATTGAATATATTGTTGTTGTTGGAGGGGGCTTGCTCATGCGGGTCTTCCAGTTAGCCAGAATGCCAGAATTTCATCATTGTCATAAATATAAACGTGTTCCAATCTATAGAAGATCGCAGTAAAGTATATAAGGGACGCAATTAAATGAAATATAAATGATCGTGTCAACCCCAATTTTGCATTGAGACAGGTCATTGTAGTCGCATTGCGCACGTGCTAAACTTTTTCTATCCAGCCATAGGTGGCGCCAGATGCTATGGCTAAAGGCATTGCTGCCAATTTCCAACGAACAACGAACAACAATTTTTATTACACAAATTCAATTATTCAAATTCTTATTAAATTTATTGAATGTACGATGTACTTACCCAAAAAGCGTAACGCATTTCCGGGAAATGAAAGCTTTTAAAAATTAATATTAAATTTAAGATTATTATTATTTTTGGTATTACATAGAAGAAATATATTTTGATAATTGTTGCTTCGAGCAGGTAAATTGTGTTTCCAAGAAATCGTTTTATACGCCAAAGGCCATAATTATTATTTATAATAATAATAATAATAATTTTAGGTACAATTCATTGTACTATTGTACATATGTACCAATAATTGGTTCAGAAATTGTTTAATATATTCAGTTTTCTCTTTAAAAAGTTAGCTAAACTTAAATTTTTAAGTACTTAATTGCCTTGTAAAAATTATATTTTGTAAATGATCATAGAAAATACTTGGAATTATTAAGAGTTTTTTAATGATCCAATAAGAGGAATTGAAATTAATTGTAATTTATGCTAAATATTATCTCATTCTATTGAATTCTACGACTGTCAGACATATGTCAATCAATAATTTCTTACAAATATATATTTCGGGGGAAAACTTGGATGTCTTTTTAACCCAATGATTCACTCTTCATATATGACTCATTACCTAGAAACCGATAAGGATGTAGCTAGGTAGGTAGCAAGACTCTTAGTCAGTTCATAACACGTCAGACATACTGGGATAGGACTTCATATCTTATAATGAGTGTATTAACCAGCTGGTGCGTTATCAATGAATATTATAACGTTTACCTAGCTAGCCATAATTCCATTGAATGTACATTTCTTGTGTAAACTTTGAAGGCGACTCCATTCAGTCAGTCAGTCAGTCGGTGAGTGAGTGAGTGAGTAATTCGCATTGAAAGTTTTTCATTACAATTTCAATGATTTGTGAAATAGCAACAAGTAAACTGATATTTAAGAATTATTTCTCGTTATTTATTTACTATTTGTTGTGTATTCTATATACGCACTTGATGTCTCTATATATAGACTATTTACCATAAAGATGTTGTCTTGGGGATACATACATCTATGTACAAGTATGTGAGAGGTTTGTCCATGCGTGGGATTGGTATGCGCGCCATTGTTTTTTTTTTTCATATATTTTTAATGGCAATTCCTTGAGCAATGCTCAGCATGAGTCAGTGATGTGGGGGAGCAAATGCTTCGTCGTCGTCGTGTTATTAGAGTATGTACTTGTGCAGTGTGGCCAAGTGCTGTGAGAAGAAAAATAACCGCAGACATCAGCATGCAAAGTATTAAATGTGCTCTGTTGGAGGGGAATACTAGAAAAGTGCATTTTTAATTGCCCAATGACCGCATATAAGGGCCCGCCTCTGTATATTAGTATAGCGAGAATTAACTCTATGAATACTTACTTAACTTAACTACTAATTAAAAAAAAAAAACAACTAACAACAGCAGCCGTAACAGTTCGTTTGAGGTTATTGTTGTAGGTCAAGACATTTCACACTTGAGGTCTTTAAACTACGTTACGACAAGTGACAGTTTAATGGTTTGTTGTGAGAATATTTTTTACTTAAACACAATGTAATGAATAATAATTCATATTTAAATGTAAATTTTTTAAGACAGTTAGCACGTGCGAACAAACTATGCTGTTGCTTGATGCGAATGTTAACAGTGGAAACGTTGCATTTCGCATTATAATTTGTATAAGCTGGCAACGCTTTGAAATAATTGATTAAGCTGGCAACGCTCTGAAAGAAAAAGTTTAATTCGTTTTTCTATGAATTTCATCATTAAATAGAATATTTGATGAATATATTTTAAGAATAATTATTATTTTTAATAGAATACTGTTTGGTTTAATCGTTTTTATACATTTTCTAATGAATATTTAAGCTTTAAGCAGCTTTATTAATGCTTGTCAACTAATTTTTCTATAATTAATAACATTGATGGACCTTTAAATTGTTTTTCTTTATAATTAATCTTCCAAATTATAATTTTAAATTTGTTTTTTTTTGTTTTATATAATTAATATATTATTTAATTTATCGATTTCCTTGCAGTTGGCTGAGAGAGCGTTGTGAGTGTGAGTTGTGTGAGCAGCAGGCAGAGAGTTTCCAATGGGTCATCAGTTGAGCAAGCCAACTGTCGTCGTTGCCAGCAACAAGAGCAATTTCAGGATCAAATCATTGAAGCCAAGTCGTCAAGCCCAGGAAAAGGAAGAACAACGCAATAGCAGCCAATTGGAACATTTGCCAGCAACAATTAATTTAGAGATTGCTAAAGCTGGCAACGTTGGAGGAGTAACAGGTGTAACAGAAGCTGAAGCAGCAGCATCATCATCAAGTGAATTTAGTATTGAGGGAGGAGTATCCGCATCGGAGGTGCGACAAATTGTAATCAAAATACAATTGGCTAAAATGGAATTGCAGCGACTTGAACAATTGGCACTTGTCGAGGAGGGCGCCCCAACGTCTATCGCTGCCAGTGTCGCTGCTGTGGACACGCTCAATGCAAATGAGCAAATTGTGAATGTAACACTGGATGATGGTGTTAGTGGTAGAGGAACAGAGGGTGCGGCAGCGGTTACAGGTGCTATACGAACTGCTGGCAGTTCAACGGAAGCGCCAAAAACAAACGAAAGACAGCCAAATGCTGTGAATAACAACAATTTAGCGGGAAACGTTGCGTCGGCGTCAATTGTGGCTTCGGCTGCGGTCAAATCGCTACAATTGCACGAAGTCAGCGTCGACGCTGACGATGATGAGTCGGAAATAACAATGTCGTCGTTGCTTCGTCGCCGTCGCAGTAGCAGCACAGAAGGCGTCGAATATTGCGAAGTGTTAGAGCAGCCACAGCCAGTCGCAGAAATGCTGTCGAATGAAGCACAACGCTCACAAGGTGAGTCAAATGAAATTATTTAAATCAGCAGCAGCAGGCAGGCAGCAGCAGCAGCAATTGATAAGCTAATTGAAATTAGGAATGCAAATTTGTTACTTTAATTTATTGCTAATTAAAGTCGGAATAAATTAGAGAAAAACAATTTTGTGAATTCAATTAAATTAAAACAAAAGAAAAACCAACAATTGCTGATAAGAAAATTTAAATTTAAATTCAAATTAGTGATAGACATTTGCTAATTATCGATAAATTAAGTCAGTTACATTCAAAATAATTTATTCAGTATTTTAGCAACTATTTTAAAATAATTTTTTTGAAATTAATTTTCATTACAGCGGCCAGCAGCAGCGGCAACAGTTGTTGTCGCAATCGCAGCATCAAGGCAATGTCATTGGAAGGAGCAACAACAATGGCTGAAGCTAACAGCAACATCATCATCAGAAAGCGACGTTGCTGCAAATGCAGGTGTCGAGATGCATTCCGTGGGTTGCGTGGCATGTTGGAGTCAAGCAGCAACAGCAACAATGTCAGTGGCAAGGACAAAAAGGAGACTGCAGCATCGCGCAGCAAAACGCGCAGCAGCAGTGCAGCAGATAGACGTTCAACGCCGCCTACGCTGATGAGCGCAGGTCCAACATCAGCTGCTGTTGGGGGGGCAACAACGATAGTGCAACGTAATAGGAATCGCAATTCGGTGGCTGTGGCAGAGCCCAGTCGTTTAGCCATTTGGGCATCGCCCGCCAATGGCCATGGCGATGTCATAATACGCATCAGTTCCCAGCCCCAATCACAAATTGTAATGGAGCAGGCGGGTGGAGGCACAGCTTGTGTTTGCAATAGCGGCGGCAGCAACAGCAATAGCAACAAAAACAACAACAACAACAACAATGGCAACACAACATCCGTTGTAAGGTTGATTGCTTCCACGGAACCTGCCGCCGAGAATATTTTACCCCTGGACATTGAACAGCTGCGTCAACAACATGCTGTCTATGGAGGTGGCATCAAGGTGCATTCACAGATTGATTTTATGCATTGTCTAGTGCCAGACTTGGAGCGTATTATCAACAGCAGCTTCTATTGGGGCAAAATGGATCGCTATGAGGCCGAGCGTCTGCTCGAGGGCAAACCAGAGGGCACATTCCTGTTGCGCGACTCCGCCCAAGAGGAGTTTCTATTCTCAGTTACATTCCGTAAATATGGACGTTCGTTGCATGCGCGCATCGAGCAAAGTGGTCACAAATTTAGGTAAGTTAGAGAAGCCCACAATTTCCTGCTAGAAATCCTGACTAATCTGTTATTCTTCTCTAGCTTCGATTGTCATGATCCCTGCGTCTTTTCGGCACTGACAGTGACTGGCCTGCTGGAGCACTATAAGGATCCATCGTGTGTCATGTTCTTTGAGCCGTGCCTAACGTTGCCATTGCATCGCCGGCAGACCTTTTCGCTGCAGCAGCTGGCACGTGCTACAATTGTCTCCAATACCACATACGATGGCATCAATCAGCTGGAGTTGCCAGGTCGCCTGAAGAGCTATTTAAAGGAATATCATTATAAGCAGAAAATGCGTGTTAAGCTATGTGATGTACCCAATGCAAATATGGCGTCGCCATTGTACTCTAATATATAGTCCACGGCAACGGTGGCACAACAAGTGGTGTTGCCAGTGCGGCTGCCACAGCCAACGCCACCGCCGCCACCAGTGGGCTTCTCCTATTATGAGGATGTGGACAGTGTTGATGCCGATGATGATGATGTTGATCAATATGATGACGATGATGATGCGGTTAATATACGTGTCTCCTATGTGCAACATGCTGAAGTTGTTGCACAGTTGCAACAGCAACAGCAGCAACAACAGCAACATCATCATCATTATCCATTGCAACAGCAATTGTTGCGTTTACCCAATCGTATGGTTGCCGCACTTGGTCGCATGTCGGCAAATCTAAATTGTTATCAGCCACGTGCCGCCGCCTCCGCTGCCGCCACACAAACGTTGCAACTGCAACGCTGAATGGTTAGAATACCAAACTAAAATTCGAGACAATCCCAGTGCATCGTGTGTGCGTCAGATTTAAATTCTAATAATCAAAATAGAAATCAAAAACAAATTACAAAATAGTTTAAAAAAAAAGTATTACAAACTGAAAAGATCTTCTCTATTTCTCTCTCTCCTATATACAAACAAACAATACCAACTCTCCACGCATTTGTTTTCCAAATAACATTGAACCTGCAACAGTTTTGAACGAGTATTTTATTAAAAAATGTTTTTTTAGTTGCAATTTTAAATTGAATTATGAAAAAAGAAAGAAGAAAGTATTTTATATAATCTGTATAGATATTACTTATTATATATTTATTAAACAATTTTTTTATAGTTATAATAATTTTATAGTATATATGTATATAATAATCAATAATATACAAACTTTACCTTAGCTATAATAATATTAATAACATAAATAGAAAATATCTTTATCCCTTTATACAAAACAAACAAATATGAAATAGAAGAAAACTTCTCTCATTAGCCAAATTTTTGCAAAAGTTTTGCAATTAATTTTATTTTATTTATGTAGAGAGAAAAACTAGTATTTTTTTTACTTCTAATTTTTAATATTAAAAAATTTATTTATTTATTATTTTGTAATTCAGTGGCTGCGCTTTGAAAAACTATTTTTTTTCATTAAATTCTTTTTGTTATTAATATATTTTCTTCACACTGTGTGCTGTCAATGAATAAATAAACTATTGTATATATATATAATAAATAATTCTAAGGCATTAGTTTAATATATTTAAATACTCCTATTAGGTGGTTGCGCTGTTTAAAAATAATATATAGAAAAAAAAATATACAAAATACAAATGTTTCAAAATACAAATTATATGATATGAACATATCGCCGAAAACAAGAATATTGTAATGAAATGAACTCAAATAAAGCAGAAAAAACAAATATAGTTCAAAAGAAACAAGCTTAAAAAATTGTGTTTTTTTCAACATAAAGTTGAATTTCGCGCCAAACATTTAATCGTTTATTAACACTGTTTGCGTATCGGCTTACCACCACTTGTTATCGATTAAAACAAAAATGCCAAAATCTATACACTGCGGTCACACTCATGCCTCAAAAGCATTTTTGTTTTCGTTTTTTTAATACACACAATTAATTTATATTTTATTTAAGCGTTTAACTAAATAATAAGCCATCAAATGTCAATGCTAACACGTAACGCATTTCTGTTACTAACATTAGCCGTATGTGGTAAGTAATCTACTGCACTGCTGGATGAGCTTTAAATTGAAAATTTTAGTTCTTTGGGTGTGGCTTCTCCGACTAATTTTTGACGAATTTGTAAACATTTTATTTATTACTCATAGGCAGCTTGGCCATACGTTGCTATCAGTGTTCCTCAGATCAGGATCGGAAGGGACATGACAGCTGTGGTGCATACAAACGTTTCAATCGAACTGAACACATTTCCATTGAATGCAACAGCGATGAGTCTCATATGCCCGGATCCTTTTGCATGAAGGTTATACAACAGGGACCGCGTGGCTTCATTTGTGGGTTACCAGACGTAAAAAACTTGATTTACATTTATTTTAATTGTTTATGTCTTTCAGGGGATGGTCGCTGGCGTCAGGTCATAAGACGTTGTGCATCTGTTTCGGATACAGGCGTCACTGGTGTCTGCAATTGGGGCGTCTATGAGAATGGCGTCTATTGGGAGGAATGTTATTGCTCCAGTGATAGTTGCAACGGAGCCAGCAGTCTACAGAAATCCTTACAGCTTGTGCTTGGATTTGCTTTAATGGCTGCGACAGCTGCCTATATGCGCTAATAAGCTTTCCACATAGACCACATTCCAAGCCTTCATCAAGTGCCTTTTTATATGAGAGAGCTCAAACGAATAATTTAGTTTTTTAAGCAAACAACTTTTGTAAACAACTTTTAACCGCATTCCGTCCAACCGTCCACGTTTTTTTCTTCGTATTTAATTTATAAGCAACAAAGTTTTTTACACCCGAATCTCGCTAAACGCAATTTACAAATTTTGTACCCGAAATATAGTTAAATTTTTGTAACTAATCAGTCGTCTTCGTTCTCTTGTTGGGCCAACGCTTTAATGCCACCGGTTGACCAGCCAGCTCTAGGATCATTAGTCGTTGCTGAATATATAATGGTTGAGCCATCATCAAAGTGTTTCATGGCCAAGTACGAGCGACCCTGTTCAAGCCAAACATGTACACTGTCTGGTATGCCATCAGCACCTGGTATTGCATCATTGTTATCATTATGACAATCATCACCATACTGTGAAGCAGCTCAAGGATTGATCAAATTGGATTCGCATACACTTTACCTGTTGACTAACTTACCCAATTCTCGTATAGCTTCATGGGCTGGTACTGTTGTGTCCAGCGCAGCGCCTTTAAATAGAAACGTAAAAATTTACGCACATTTAGCTTGACTTCGATTGATGGCGATTTATTGAATTTCGTTAAATCCTGAAGTGTACCACGGCAAAGTTGACGATCCTTGGGTCGACCCAAAGTGCGGCAAATGCTATGCGCCAACCGCAGCAGACACTCAAAGTTCTCATCCAATATCTGACGCACATGAACGGGTTTCTTGCTTGCAGGTGGTGGCTGAGCTTTGTCCATTTGAGAGTGTTGGAAAATGTAAAAATTTTTATAAAATACAAAAGTAATTTTATTCTAAAATGAAACAAAAACTGTTTTTGTTTTTGTTGATATTTTTGGTAACATTTATTTATTAATTTGTTAATTTTTTCTTTTTGATTTTCTTTTCAATATGTATATGTTTGTTATAATTAAACATTAACCTTAACTCTTAATTAATTGTTAAATATTTTGTAAGTTTTCCATTAAAT
>JBANCX010000382.1:7967-19136 GCA_037040065.1 Dettopsomyia nigrovittata
TTGTTTGCTTTTAATTACGCAATCGTTTCATTTAATTTTCTAAGGCGTGGCGACCAATTAAGCTTTTAATTAAAAAACAAAACAAAACAGAAAATCCTAAAACCAGAAGAAACAAAATATTGAAATAAAAACGGGCAAACCATAAAAAAAAATAAAAAATTATTTATGTTTAGCCAAATATACAACAATTTTACATATATATTTTTCTTAGCCCAAATATATGATTGTTGACCCTTGCTAGCATATTACGTAAAAGTTAAGGAAAACCTTCGGAATACTTCAGTTATGATCGCGTTACATATACATATGTATAATGCAATAATTACAATGCCCTAGCAGAGCATTCTTAATAAGGTGTCGAAGAAAACGTTGCATACTCTCAGGCGCGTGCCAAAAAAGAAATATTAAAAACTTGCCACAAAACTTTTGTCTGGCAAGGCCAAACGACCAAACTACTGCAAAACTGCTGAGCTGTTGAGCTGCTATATACGAATAATGGGTAAGTTTTTAATCGACGGCTTATCGCAAAGTCATCAGAAAAGTCCCAGAAAAAGAAAAAAATCGAGTGTGCTAAACGCGTGACTCGCGAACAACCTTCAATTTGCGATTAAAATTTTCAATTTTAAATTTAAATTTGTATGCACAACATGAAAGCCAAACCAAGCAACTTGAAGAGTTATACGAGTAGAATACTCTCATACTACTATGTTGTACTAGACCCACTTACAACTCCATAAATTGGCATGACCAGCGAACCCAAGTTGACGTTGTCGCTGCTCAGTTATCAAAATTGCTTAACAGCATTTCGTTTACTGCCTGCTCTACTATCTTTCGACTACTTTCTCCTTTAAATAATAAGCATTCAAAGTGTCCTCAGGGTCCTTGGCTTGTGCTGTTTTTTTGTTTGTTTGTGTATCTGAGTGGGTACGTACAGCAGCGACTTGCCCCTAAGTTAACACTTGGACAGCTCTATAAAATGCAATAGCCATTATAGATCCAGAGCCAGAGCCAAAGCAGAGTTGAGTTGAGTTGAGTCCTTGAATAGTATTACATTCTTTGTATACGCGACGACCAACTAACCTTCTCTAACCCTCAATCCAATTTACAACAACATCAATAACAACAACAAAAATTAGCTCAAAATGGAGTGCTCAACAAGTGGCCAAAAAATGGTAAAATGGCTGCATTTGATATATGTACAATTATGATTGCTGCGCAACTGAACTTCAAGTACTTTGTGATAAATGCAATTAACTAACATTATTTATCATTTATATACTACATATGTTAAGCTCACAGAACCAAACTTAAATTATTGCTAATTAGCAGCGCATTCATTTACTATATTATTAAAAATTTTAACTTTTACCAACTGCATATGCACTAATTAAATAAGCTTAACACATAAAGTACTTTTCATATGAATTTTATTCAATTATATGAAAAATAAAATCTTTTTCTCTTAATTTATTTCTTTTTTTTTTTGTTTGCAAACTAATTTTTGAGCTTTGAGAGAATTAAATTTGCAAGCGTATACTTTATATTTCCTTATTTTATTATATACATATGTATATTTTTAATTGCAATTGCATGCATGTGGCAAGCATATCATATCAAATGATAAGTTGTCAAAGGAAAATCTCTCGAAAAGATGGAGAAAATAGTTTTGATAGAATTATGTACCTAATTGCACAATTTTAATTTTAATCTTTTTACTGTCAGCTTTTAGCATCAATTAAAAAAGAGACAATTTATTTCTCTGTCGGAATTTGTTTAATTTATTCTGACGAATGCAATATGATATTTTGCTTTGCAATCTTTTAATATAATAATGACTGAGCAGTCTTTGGAAAATGCATCATCAGATGAAAATTTGATTAGATAGTTAGATGTTAAGGTCTTCTTAAGCAAGATTTATTATATATTTATAATACAATGTCATCATTCTACTAGTAAAATGTATATGTTGATAGCTTAAAATGTAATTTTATATCATAAAATTCAAATATACATCTATCTGGTTAAAAGAGTTTGTTGAAGAAATCTGCATTTAAATGAAATATTAAAAACTCATCATTATGCTCTAGTTAAACACAAGAAAAAAACATTTTTTTTTTTGTGAAATTTTCAGTATTTGGCTTGGCAACAACGTATAATATATATATATATATATATAGATTGTATTATTTTTTTTAACGCTTTGCGTTGTATTTGTGTATATTGGTAAAAGTCTTGCGTAGCAAATGAAATAAACTATGAGTAAAGTTACAAAAATAGTTGTCGGTATCTAGTGCGTTCAATTTTATAAGCTTGACTCGTAAATGACAATTATTGGCCTTGGTTGTTGGTTGTTCGTTGTTTGTTGTTGGTAAGGAAAAAACTTGCCCTTTTACAAAATGCAATACGAAAAAGTTTGCCAACAGCATCGGCATCAACAGCATCAGCAGCATCGAAAAGAAAGGAGAGCTGAGAATCATCAGCTCAATGCTTTAAGCTGCTTGGCCAAAGTTAAGAGTCTGAGTCAATGTCTGATATTGTTTGTTGTTTGGGGTTGGACTACTACAGCTCGTTGCCATTGCCATTCAAGTAAATACCATTCACAACGTGACTTTGCTTTTGTATACCCTGTATTTGTATGCTATAAGGTACTATGTGCTCCTAGGTATATTTGTGTGAAACTATTTTATTACATTTCTTAATGACTAGTTGTCATTTGTTCTAAATTATTTCATTTTTCATTTGAGGTGACTACAAATACTTAGTTATAAGTCTTAAAAACTGAATTAGAATTTTAATTTTGACGAACTTATAAATATTCTCTCAAAGAACTAACGATATATCGAATTATTACGTAGCTTTCGAAGAATTGAGATGATATTTGTTTATATATATTCCTAATTGAGCGTCGAATCTTCACATGATCGTGTTGATCTCTAAGACTATATTTCTGAGCTTTTTTTTTAGAATTTTTAAACGAAGTTTGTATCAAATATCAGTTAAAAAGCCCATTCATTTTGTAGATCAATTGAGAGCTAAGAAAATCTAGCAGAGAACTCAAAGGATATTTAAGTTTGAATAAAATTTTGGACAATTGGAGTAAATTTCTTTAAAATCGGATCACTCTCGGACTATGTTTTGTTAAGAATAGAATCATTTTGTAGATCAATTAAGAGCCAAGAAAATCTAGCGGAGAACTCAAAGGATATTTAAGTTTGAATAAAATTTTGGAAAATTGGACTAAATTTCTTTAAAATCGGATCACTCTCGTACTATGTTTTGTTAAAAATCTGATCAAAATCGGAACCATTTTTTTAATAAAATCGGATCACTTTAATTATAAGATCAGTATGAATTGCTATTGTTGCCTTTATTTATGAAAATTCTCGATTATTTTATACTTATTTCGAGAAAAATCATAGGAATTTTGCTAAATAATCTATTTTTTTGACCATTTAGGATCAAAGAATTGATTTATTAAGAAAAATTTATTCTAAAAAAATTCGAAGAATAAAAGTACAAAACTCTTGTATCAAGATTTTATTAATATTTGAATCAAACTAATCAGTTTGATATTATATGTTTATATAGTATATAATATAATATGACCGAATTTTAGTAAAAAATCGGAATAATATATAATAATAATAATTATAAATTAATATAGTAATATAATAGGAATATATAAATATATATGTATAAAAATGTATAATAAATTTATATGCGTATTATTGAGTCGATCGCAGGGTAGCTTGTAGTCGAGCACATTCGATGAGAGTTGTTTAATACTTACTTTTTTTTTCTGGTTGGCTGCTGTAGTTTGTTTTTGAGAGAAGGAGCACCGCAGCAGCAGGAGCATCAGCAGCTGCCTGGCATTGTTAGATTATTGTTGTTGCATTACTGGATTGCCACAAAGCATAACTTGTAATAACGTGCTGACCCCGACACTCATACGCACATACACACAGATACACACCAACAGCTATATAGTACAATTCGCTTACATGCAGATGCACTTAGAAGTCCAGCTGTGTGTATGTGTGTGTGTGTGCAGGGAACTTGTTGGCGCAACAGCCATATCAAAAATGCACTCAAAATACATATGTATGTATGTATATATATATATATATATATATAGTATGTATATATTTTATATATTGTAGAAAGGAAAATGAAATGTCAACTTACCATACGATTTGCAATAGCGTTGTTGGCAGCTAGTTGAAGCAGCTAGTTGGTTGTAGCTGGTAAACCTCTTGATTTTTGGTGAAATTGCTCAAAATACTCAAAACTCAAAACGAGAATTTTTGTTTTTAATTTAATCTGTTGTTCTTATAGTATCTTATTAATGTTGTAAATGCTTATCTGGCAGTTGTTGTTGATTGTTGCAAGTATTCTGCTGTTATTTTACTTGTTATTATTCATGTTAATAGGGCTCATGCTGTTGTTGGTAGTACAGCTAAACATTTTTCTAACAAGTTTTTTGGCAATGAAAATTCACGAGTTGGCAGTGTCTCGGTGGTTATACTTTGGCAGTTGTAGTTTCTCTATTATTTCTATTAATTCTTATTATTTATGCTCGTAATTATAATTTACTACTCTTAGATAGTGTTCTTAAATACAACATTAATTAATTAATTATTTCGTAAGTGTGTTTGGTGTTCTTTTTGTAAAATTCTGTCGACAGTTTTGAGTTTTAAGCAATTTCGATCTCTTCATGTTGGGCCTGTTGTGTTCTCTCTTTGTTGCGCCTCGAAAATGTTATGTGAAAGGCGCAGCAGGTGAAGGTGCAAAGTGTGGCAATAATGCAAACGATGATAAATGCAAACAAGTTGAGCCACATAAATACGTAGTGATGAACACGCGAACAGATATTTACACAGCCAGCATGATTGCTCAATGCCTGACAATTCACAAATTCGGTTATAAAAAAACAGATAAACAAAAAAATGTTCACTAGAATTCTTAAAGTAAGCATCTTATGCGAATTCTTACACTTTTTCCAATTGAAATTAGTTTTAACTGAATTTATTTATTGTTTTTTTTTTTTCTTTTTTGCACACTTTCACTGCAAATCTAAAGTCATTCACTTTGTTAGCTTTGTTGTTCAAAAGTTATCTACTTACGTGCGCAAAAAAAAAAAAAAATTTTTTTTGTTTGTTGTTTGTAAAAAAAAAAATTATTTAAAAAAAAAATTTTTGTTTTTGAGAGTTTTGTATTTTTGTTGAAAACTTTTCCTTGTTTGTGTTGGCTCTTGCAGTTATTCTTGCACTTGCTCTTGGATGATGATGATGATGCTTGATGATGCTATTGCTGCTGATTGGTGGTCAGTTGAAAGTTCAAAATAATTAGTCTTCTGGTTGGGATGCTTCTTCGAATGATGAGAGAGAGACGTCCATGTCAGTTGGTTGCTTGCTGGCAACTGATTTCAACTGCGTTTGCTGGCTCCTTTTATACATGTCCTGGTTGGTGACGTTTGCATGCCAAGGGAAATTTCAAATCCCTCTGTTAACTAACATTTCCCCGCTGTTAAGTTGCTGTAAAGCCGCTGTTAAGCAGCTGTAACACTTTTTCAGGGCATTTTAAAATTTTTTGATGGCCATTTTTTGATTTCCTGACCACCGATAAATTTAAATAATTTTTTGTTGAAAAAATTATTTTTTCAAACACTAAAAATTTTCAAATATTCGTTTATAAAATATTTACTCAGCATGTCTATAAAGAATGTGTCTCGAAACGTCTTTTTCAGGGCACTTATTTTTGAACATTCGAAAAATCTAGTTTCATTCAAATAATTATTAATTAAAGACTCTCTCTATGAAAACAATTAATTCAATTTTCATTAAAGTGCCTCAAATGTAGAAAACCAAAGTAAATTTTAAGTCTATTGGTAGACAAAATAAGTGCCAAATATATTGTATATACATATATATATATATAAATATACTTGACTTGCACGTACTACTTATATATGTATGTACAAACCTTTTTTCTTTGGTACAAAATGTAAAAAACACAAAAACTTTTTAAAAAATAATGCTTTTAATTGAATTTTTGGTAAGTGCATTACAGCCAAACAAGTTGCATTTATTGAGGCGCAAATGAAAATGTTTATGGTATTATAAAGTCTCGGCTGCATTTATTTTTTAACATTAAAATGTCTTAAAAAATCGTTCTTGACTCAATGTGATTTATTCAGAGATACCCTGTTTTTAGTTTCGAAAATCTCAACAAAATTCAATTCAAATTTCATGGAAAACAAAGAAAATTAATTTTTTCTTTTCATATGATTTTCAAGCGTTTGTAGTAGCGTTTGAAATAACTTGAAATTTTAACTGATTGTTGCTATTACAGCTGCAAAAAAAGAAATTTATATGAATCTGTTAGTGATAGGCTTTCAGAGACCGCCGTGTTCATGCCGACGGACAAAGTTTAAACGGAATATAAAAATATATAAATTTCTTTTATGTTTTTTTTTTCTACCTTTGGCAAGCAGGGTATGCAAATGACTTATAGTTAATTAAACCTTTTTTATTTTATTTTGTTGTTTTTTCAATTTAGTTAATTTCAATTTTCCCAACTCAAATGCATAATGCTGTTAAAATGCTAAGCTTCTAGCTATAATTATATTTAATGCATTCCAAGGCTAAGATACTTAGAGCAATCCTTCTTCATTGAGTGCGCTTTGCTGTTGGATGTTGGTTGTCGGTTGTCGGTTGTTAGATGGTTACTTACCACATTATAGTGGTTGCCCTGCAAGTGACTCGCTCTTGTTACCCTATCACACACAATCTATATGGAAAAGCAGCAGCAGCTCCAGTCTCAATTTATCATTGACCCTATATAGCTAACTAGTGTACTACATACTACTTGCCTTGCAATAGCAGCCGCTTCTCTACTTCTTGCTCATCATCTTATTCTTGTTCTTGTTCATTCCGTGCTGTGGTAAGCCTAAGACAGGAAGAGGCAAACAAGTAAAAGCAACGCACAAAATCAAAACAAATACCGCACAGCAAAAGAAAAGGCTATCCTGATGGCTCTAGGTCTCATTCTCATTCTCATTCTCTGTCTGTTTCTGTTTCTGGCTCTAAGCTTTGGTTGTCTTGTTTTTGTTTTTCGTTGCTTTTTCTTTGTTGTTGGGCTTTGGTAATTGGAACGGCGACAGATGCAGATGCGGCTGCTGTTTGCTGTTGATATTGTTGCTACCACAAAAGGCGCAACATTGTTGCGTGATGCTAATATTGAAACTGAGACTGAAACTGAGACAGAGACTGTAGCTCGGAATGAGTGCAAAATATAGTTAAGACTGAAGGACATTGCCAACATAGCAATAAAAGTTGAAATTTGTTTAATTATGTCAGCAACAACTAAGAATATTTATCCTTAACTCAACAACAAAATAAAGCCCGAAACTAAGCCGAAAACACACCAAATTCTCAATAAAAAATGAATTAAATTCATATTTTCTGATTTCTGTATGCTTTAAATATAAATATATCGATTTAAATTGTAATATTATTATTATAATGTTGAAATTACAATTAATTACAATCATTAGAACATAAACCGAACAATCTTGGTTAAAAAATCCCGTAATTAAGCCCAAAAAAACAGCAAAATTGTTTTTTATGAGAATTTTTGTATTTTAAAACTTATTAATAAACTCGTAAAATATAAATTTTTTTCATTTAAATTGTGAAAATTCAAAAAAATTTCATATAAAGATATAATAAAAAGTATTTTTCGAGTAAATTTTAGTCAAATATTATATATTTTAATAGAAGTATGCTTATCATTGATAAAAAAATACAAGTATTAAATACTTATTGACAAATTCTAGGAAATATTTATCAAGATCCTACAAATCAATTAAAATTTAAGCAAACTGCAAGTTAACAAACCAAATTTAAAGCTTAAAGATGCATCGCCCCTAAAATCAAAACATTTTCCTATTTTTTACATTTTTTTGTGGTGTTCGACAGCTGATACTAGACGACACAGCGAGTGCATATTGTAATTATGCAGATATTAATTTTCAGTTATTGAAATATATTTTTTTCCCCCAATACTTGGTCGCAAAATAATTGGAAAATGAACCTACATAACGAATTTTGTTTTCTTTTCTATTTTTTTTTCTGTTTTTTGGGGGAGACTGATACTGATTGGAACCAAATACTTATATTTTCAAGTCAGAGATGCTTCAGTCTCAGCCTCTTGCAGGCATTTGCGCATCAACTTTATTCTAACCTTCAGTGCAATGGCAAATGCACGGCAGCCCCACAGTGCACAATGCTCAAAGTTATTTAGCTTTATTTTATTCCAGTAATTCCAGTAGAGAAAAAAATGCATTTTTTTTTTGAAAGTTAATAACTTTTTATTTTTTTTGCATTAGTACAATAATTTAAGTTATTGAGTACAAAACTATATTTTCTAGATAAAAAACAGATTGCATTTCCAATTGGGGATTACACGGAGGACGAATATATATAAGAATTTCATATAAACAAATTAAAAATGTTAAGGAAAATGCAATAATAAAATGAAAAAAATTAAAAAATTTTTTTTTTTCTAAGAAAAGTGCAATCAAGAAAAACTTAAAAGATAATCACAAGAAAAGCAATTGAACTATATGAATTATGTGAATTATTGAAGAGCTCTCAACTGGTACTGAGTACCAATGAACCAAAAATTAACTTTGTACTGCGCTTTAAGATAGAAAATTCATAAAAAAAATAAAAAAAAGAAAATGTTACCTACACGCAGACACATGCTCGTAAATGTCAGATGCACATATGAGTACAAAAGAGAAAATTCATGAGAATTCACAAATAGTATAGAGAGAGAGAGAGAGAGAACTGGTACCACTTGTTAGCTAATCAATGAAATCTTTTCTCCCTTTGCTTGCACATTGCATGCACTTTTCAAACAGTTTTGACATTAAATGAGCCCTACAGCTGTGCCTCTGGCCTAGGCCAAGTTGTGGTCAAAAGCAATTCTCCAGGCCCAGTGTTGTCAAACCTTCTTTTTTTCATAAATCAGATAGTTACTGTCTGTGTGAATGAAAAAAGTATGCTAAAAAAAAGCTGAGTTTTCCAAAAAGAGTTTTTAATTTTTTCAATACTTCTCTTATGAATTTTGATTTAAATCTTCAACAACGCTTAAACGCTAATACTACTTGTTCTTTGATGCAAATAGAACAATAGAACAAGACTCTGTGTGAGAGCATTTCATTATTAATTGCATTTGAATTGGTCAAAAGCTCAACATTCTTAGCTTATTGTACAATACTATTGTCCAAGAATACTAATAAAACAATAGTTATTGTTCTATGGTATTAATAAAGTGCACAAATTTCAATTCAATTCCATTGTTATATGAATTGGTTGTTGTTGTTGTTATTGACTTGCACATCAAAGTCAAAAGTTCATTTTGCGTTTGGACAGCGCAAATTCCAGTTGCCCGCTGTTTATTCAAAGAAAAACATAAAAAAAATTAAAACCTTTGTCAACATTTTACACTTCGGAAATATTAATAAACAATATATGTACATATGTAAAATATAAAAAACTCTACAAATAAAATATAAAAAATGATAATAAAAACTTTGTCCAAAAAGCTAAAGTCAGAACACATGCTACCCGCTGTTAATTTCATTTCAATATTGTCAAATAACAAATAAACGCATCAAAGGAAAAATAGCTGCTTTGACAACACAGTTCATAACTGAATGCAGCTCCTATTGCGTGCGCGCGCTTGCCCATGCCTGTTAGCTGGCTGGCTGGTTGGTTGCTTGCTTGCCTGCTGCCTTCGTTAGTGCAGATTGTTAGCCGAACAATTGCTGAAAGAGAGTGAGTTGTGGCAGAAAAAGGGGGTTATGGTTATGGTTATAACAGCAAAAAGGCAGAGGTAGTCGCTTTCGCAGTAACAGTGCACACAGTCAGAGAGGCAACACTGCAACTAGATCTAAGGCCCACTTAGACACTTGCATGTTTCAGCACGTTGTACTCGTAGTAACGCTGCTGATGCTCTTACAGATGCTGATGTTGACTTTGACGCTGACGCTGACGCTGACGCTGACGTTGGCGACTCCGTAAGCGTTAGCGTTAGCATTGGCGACGTTCGGCTCACTTCAGAACTATTTCAATAAGCGTTACGTTATGCACGCGCATTGTCCTTCACCCTGTTTTTTTTTTCCTTCTTACTACGTTGTTGTTGTCGAATGTCGTTGCATTTTGCTTTCGTACTTTCGCTTTTGTCATCTGCCGTCGTCATCGTTGTCCTTTTTTTTTTGCGCCTTTCTTTTTTTTTGTTGTTGCATCTTCTAGTATTCTTTTTGCTGTTGTTGTTATTGTCGTTTTCGTTGTCGTCTGTGTTGCCTACAAGCAATTTACAGCGTTTTACTTTTTGCATTTTACGGTTTTCATTTTGATTTTGTTTCTGATTCGTCTCTTGCTGCTAGCTGCGCTGTCGCTGTCGTTGTCGCAGTTGCTGTTGCCTCAACCGACTTTGCAGCAGCTTCCGTTTCCGTTTCAGTTATGTGCACTGCGCCGTATCGCCTTGTAAATAGTCAGTGACCTTTCTGCCTTCGTGGCTGCCATCATTTTACTCATATATGTATATATACATGCCACACTCTGGTGCAGCAGCATTAGCAGGCCCACCACTGCCTCGGTTTCTGTGACATGTGTCAGGTAGCCTCAGCGGCCACAAAAAGTGAAGGCGTTTCTAACCATCTTAATGTGTCGCACGCGAATTTCTTTACAGAGCTTATGGATGGGTCCTTACCAGCGACACCTTGCGCCAATCAGTCGAAACCGTCTCCTGACACTTTTCTAACTTCAACTTTGACTTTTTAGCCACGGCCACGGACCACAGGACACACACACACACCTATACACACGCTAAGCCCCCGTCTTAGCCACAGCCACTGGGCTGACTTATACCAACAACACTATCGATATGTCCGGACAAATCAAACAAAAGCCCAGCATGGCACAATTTTCGTTGGCCGTGTCAGACTCTGCCTTTTTTTCGTAACTAGGTCAGTTTGCAATATTTTTTATTGAAGCGGCGGTTGAATGATAAGTTCATTGAAATAGGATATAGGATATAGGATATAGGATATAGGATATAGGATATAGGATATAGGATATAGGATATAGGATATAGGAT
>JBANCX010000383.1:3963-19120 GCA_037040065.1 Dettopsomyia nigrovittata
CTCTATTGATGGCTTTAGTTTCATTTGACAAGCAGCAAATCAAAATGAAAGGCCAACAAATGAAATTTGCTTTTAAAGTTGCTAAAATTGCTTTCCACTTGCTGCTGCCACATGCCACATGCTACATGCCTTCCACTTGTTCTTACAAAGAATATTATTATATGAAAATATAAATTTTTTTTTTTTGTTTTTTTTTTTTGATTATTCTTCTACTAATTGTAACAATTAAATTGTAACTTTTGTTGTATAGTTTAACGTTAAATATATTTTATGTTTTTTTTTTTTTTTTGCTGAGCGACTAACTGTTTAATTATTTAATTAATTAATTAATTATGTTTATTAATTGATTAATTAAACTATGTACTAAAATACAAGCTAATTATTATACTTATATAACACTTAACTTAATTTTGTACAATTTTTTTTTAATTGAACAAACAAAAATCGATCTAAATAATAATAATAATAATTATTAAAAACAAAAATCCCAACACTCTTTAATTATTACCATAATTAACTTAAAATTAAAAATATATATGAAAAGAAAATTATTAAAATTAAAATTAATTTGCTTAAATAAAACAATTTCAATTTTTAATTTTAATAAACAACAAAAATAAAGTGCCAAAATACATAATGCGAAAAACAAAAAAAAACAACAAAACAAAACACAAACACACACATAAAAAGCATTTTATTTTAATGTCAGAACCATTTGGGAATTCCAATGTGAATGCGCGTCAATGATATGTATGTATGTATGTGTGGGAACCGGTGCCAGCTGCACAGGGTTCGTATCCACCACAGAATCTATGAATTCACCACGACGCCAGCTAGATCGCATGGTGGGTTGAGCTTAGCATGTATTGTGAAGTAACAGCGAAAGCGTGCGGTTCATGATGGACTGTATAAATACCATTGAAACGACGTGTTTTACTGGAGCGTTACAATATGCATAATATGATAAAGAACGTCAATTATATAACAATAATATTAGACTGAACGTTAAGAGCTAGAACACTGATATTTTCACACACATTTACGATAGTATTGAAAGTGAGTTACATAATAAATTTGTGGTTTTATGAGAAACACACAAATCTAGAATCATTATATTACATGCCTTAACAGTTGAATAAGACGACTATTTCTGGTGCTTAAAACATTAACGTTTCTCTCTATTGTTTATACCCCAATTCATTGAAAATGGAAAGGGGTATAATAGTTTTGTGACGATCTATGTAACAGGCATAAGGCGACATCTCCGACCCCATAAAGTATATATATTCTTGATCAGCATCAACAGCCGACGGGCGTCTGTCCGTCTGTCTGTCCTTCCGTCTGATCTCAGAGACTATAAGAGCTACAGTAACCAAATTCGGTATCCAGGTCCGAATACTGTACGCGCTATATATTAATATATGTAATATTTTTTTTGTTCAATCCAATTTCCACCAATCACTCTCCTCATATGAAAAAAACGATTTACAGGTGCAATTTTCCACCTATTGTCTTGAAACTCGAAATTTATACTAATGAGCTTAAAACTAATTGATCTGCATCAAACAATTTTTGCATGCCACGTCCACAACGCCTAAAATCAAAAAGTTAGCATACCAGGTGTAAACCTGTGATCTTGAGGCTCAGCATAGGTGATTTTTATTATAATATTTATCAAATGTAATCGGATCAAAATTGTAGGTTTTCTAGAGCAAACAAGTTTGTCGTTGGTGTTTGCAAGGAGCTAGCAGCGAGGTCGACATCGCTAGCACTTGGATCGGGGTATTTCGTAGTCGAGCACACTTGATTAGACCTTCCTTACTTGTTTTTTTCTTATTATTATAAATTATTTTTTTTTATTATTATTTTTTTTTGTTGTTTTTTTTTTTATGAACTTGCTTTATGTTAAAAGGGCACACGCGCTTAGGGATTTTTAAAGGGTTCATATATCTATGTATATAATAGTGTCAAGTTCATAGTCAATAGTTTTATGGCAAGTTGATTTTTAGCCTAAAACAATGAGTAAAACCTCAAATCAGTGCATAGTTCTATAGAGTTATCCAAGGCGTGAGGTTGTCTGTCTGTGTTATCAACAGAACAGAATAGAAAATATGTTTGTTGTATTAGCCTTTTGGCTACTGGGATTGTGTCCAGTGCTGGCGAACTCCGACGGTGGTTCACTGTTGGCGAGCATAACCCAATTCGTGCATAGATCATCAGATAATAATGGTACACGTTGCCGAGCAGAGCTCTTGGAGCTGCATATGGGTCGACATCAGCAGCAATTGACTTGGGCGATGAAGGGTAAGACCGTAGAACAACAGAGATTGAAGTTACTAAATGATTTCTGAATGATTTGCAGCCTTTGATGCTTCAGGCAGTGGCTATAACAATTTCATTCTAGGCAGCAGCTATTGGCTAGGTAATCGCTTCAGTTGTCTTGGCCTACACGAACAGATGCTTAGCTTAACTAGCAAGCAGCATATGGAACTATTAGATGAACCGTCACCCTTTCCATTTGCCTATTATGTGGCCTATGTGGAGGCCAATTCACGTTGGCAGCTATCGCTAAGCGTTAAGGAGACACCTTTGCTGCATATTGGTTTATGTGTACCCAGTAGCTGTGCTCATTCAGAGTTGGAGCAGTTGGTGCGACAAGCGCTTGTGGAGCACATGTCCAGTTTGCAGTTTGAGTTGCAACCACAATTGGTGTACATTAAGCAGCCAGTGTTGAACAATACTAATTTATGGAGTACCCCAGTATATTTGTTAGCTGGCCTGCTGTTGGTCCTAATCCTCTTGAGTTTACTTGGTAGCAGCCTGATTGGAGCTCCACGTGCTTTAGCCTGCTTTAATATCAAACAAAATTGGAATTATCTCTGGCGACCGCTTAGTAATTCAAAGGATATTGCTGTCATCAGTGGATTGCGTGTGTGCAGCGCCTTTGGACTGCTTATCACTCATGTGACTTGGTATCAATTCTTTTCCGTCAATCATTCAGCTGATTTGGCTGAGACTCTGTCGAGTCTAATGCTGCAGCATACCTATTTGCCATGTCTGGTGGAGATATTCTTTTGCGTCAGGTTTGTTCAATCAATCAATCATTCCAATCAATCACTTCAATCAATCAATCAATAAAATTTGTTGTATATTTCTTCCAACATCAGCGCCTTTTTAGCCGTTTCCAATTTTTTGGCCAATAAAAAGCTGCAAGAGATCATTGCCAAAAGCAATTTAACTGATAATTTTGGGCATCTATTGAAGCTTATAATGCATCGTTATTTGCGTTTAACACCACTCCATGGCCTTGTCCTATTACTGGCCACTGTCAGTCTGATTTATCATCGTCAGACATCGGTGTTCCACATTGTGGAGCCCTGGGACGAGCTCTGTACGCGCAACTGGTGGCGTAATCTTCTTTTTGCACAAAATCTGTTTGCGATCAAGGAAATGTGTGGCAATTGGACTTGGACATTGGGCTGTGATATACAGATGTATATGGTGACAATGTTGTTGCTCTTTGTGCATACCAAGTAAGAGCTCGAAGAGATTATCTTTATGAACATCTATTCCAAATTGAAGAGAATCTTTATTATTTTTCTTGAAGATATCCTTTGTTGGTGCGTCGCCTGGCTGTGTTGCTGCTCCTATCGAACATTGTTTACACTGTGCTGGCCATGACCTTTAAGAATGTAGAACCAATATTTGAGATTATTTATCATCATGGTGATGGCTTCTATACGGCACCATTTGTACGCATGTTGCCCTACATTATTGGCAGCTTCTTTGCCTATGCCCATGCCCAAGGATTGCGTACACCCATCGATGCACTCTTTCCCAATAGATTGGCGAAAACATTGCTGGCTGCTGTCACTCTGTGGTTGGCCATAAATGCCTCTGATGTGGGTGCTATTGGAGTTACTATGGCGAGCGTTAGTATTGTATTTTTACGTACTTTTGTCTCAACGGCAGCTGCGTATCTGATTGTTTGTAGTTTTCGAATGGAACAGAATTCTAAACCGATTCGCATTTTAATCGAATTTCTACAATCGAAATACTTTCAGAGTGTTGATCGTATTATTTATGCATTCTTTTTAATCAATCCTATCGTCATAGTTGGTTTTTATTATTCGTTGAGCAATGTACTGCCCGTAGATCTAAGCCTCTTGGTAAGTTTACATATGAAATAGGCAATTATATAATTTTTAATTAACTTTTTTTTGTTTTTCATTTTCTTTCAGTTTGTTTTGCTGCTTGGCTTTACAGTAATTGTAATACTGTTGTCCATAATCTTGACCGTTTTTATTGAAATACCATTCAATAGGCTATCGAATCTATTGCTGCCTGCGGCTAAAACTAAAACTTCAATTAAATAGCTTTAAATGTATATATAATTTTATTAAATTACTTTTATCATATTAATAAACGATTTTAATAAATTTTGAATTTAACGCTTTATTGCGTTAACATTGCTCTAAATTGCGTTTGCGTTGCTCTTCTTTGCGTGCGCGCTGACGCCAATTTGCTCTAATTGTTGCTCATCTGTTGCTGCTGCTTTTCGTTTATCGATTTTCGCAACAATATACTATCGATAGAAAATGGAATAAAGTCTTCGATTGTTTTAGCATAGCAAATAAATAAAATGTAATACAATAAATACACCAAACATTAGTTAAATTTTTATAAACAATTAATAGGCTGTTTGCATTGCCAACATGACGTCACGCAACCTGACGGAAGTGTTTGTTATAATGCGCAATAATGCCAGCAAAAATCGTAATCATTATGACGATAGGGTAAGTTATCCATATGCCATCAAAATTGTGATTCAATTGATAATAATTTAATTATTGATTTGTTTGTTTGCTTAGCGTGGCAGCGATTCGGAGCGTTTGCTTAGGCATTCAGTGCGCGAGGCCGAGGAAGGACTCGAAATGCAGGATGATTATGCCACGCCGCCCATTTGGCTTGATAAATTCGAGGAGGCCCAATACACAATGTCCAAGTAAGCAGAGAAGGAATACACTTCCCAAATACTTTCAACAAAGCTACCAGCAGCAGTTTATAGCTACTCTAGAGTATCCAACTCTATCAGAGATCTGTCGATTATGACTATAGAGAAAAGTTGTATGAAGAAAAAAAGGTTTTGTTTGAAACTCTGGTTCATTGTAGTTTTTTACCAATAAATTGGGAAACCGATCTGATATTTTAAATAATTGGTTAGATGAGGTTTAGGTTCCATCAATTGGTTCGGTTTTATAGCATAAAGAATACTGGAGTTTCGCTTTCGAACCCGTCCGCTTGAAACCCAGCTAAAGATCGATGACTGCTCGTGTAGGACAGGTGCAATTTTTGATTATAAAAAATTGGACAGAAATTAAATTGATTTTTGACACGTTTTTCCATGATTTCCATTTGTAGAATCAAACCGAAACTGGATGAGTTGGGTTCACTGCATGCCCGCCATTTGCTGCGTCCCACCTTCGATGACCAAAGAGACGACGAATGTGAAATTGAGGTGTTGAGTCAGATTGTGGCAAAGCTCATCGCTAGCACCCACCGGCATATACAATGTGTGCGCTCTAGCCTGGGCATTGGCACAAAAGTTGAGCAGCGGCTCACAGCAAATGCGGTTCATTGTGCACTATTGCAGTTGCAGGACTTAACGTTAAAATTCCGGAGCAGTCAGAATGCATATTTGCTGCAATTAAATTCAAGAGAGGAACGCTCGCAGAAGTACTTCGATAACAATGAGTTCACCAATGTGGAACTTGGCGGATTTGGTGATCAAAACGATGAGTTACCAAATTTCGTAGACTCCTTTGATAACTTTCTGCAGCCGCAGCAGAATGGAGCTGGCGTTGCTGGTGCTTCTGCTGCTTCTAATAGTCGTTCCAATGCAAATACTTATTTATTTGAGGACGATGAGCAAGAGATTGATGACAATTTCAAAAAGCCAGTGGCAAATCGCATGACACAACAGCAGCTATTGCTCTTCGAGGAGGAGAATACGCGACAGGCGCAACATCGCGAAACGGAAGTAACCAAAATTGTTAAATCAATTTATGATCTCAATGATATCTTCAAAGATTTGGGTCATATGGTGCAAGAGCAGGGCACAGTACTCGATCGTATCGATTACAATGTAGAGCAAACACAGACACGTGTCTCGGAGGGATTGCGTCAGTTGCAGCGTGCCGAACTCTATCAGCGTAAGAATCGCAAAATGTGCATAATTTTAGTCCTAGCAGCGGTCACCTTGTTCATGCTCCTTCTGTTGATTGTCACCAAATTGTAATTCCCCCCAAAAAACAACCATTCAAAGTTATTCCCTTTATTAAGTGTAATTCTTTGTGTATATTCCAATTGTATCATAATTTAAAAAAGAATATATGTTTTATTTATTTATTAACTTAACAAAAATGTTTGATTTTGTACGTTGAATCAATGCTGCGAACCCTTGAAAAAAAAAAATGTTCTCTGGTTTGCAACTTGGCTCAAAAGTCTGCATTTAGGATCGAATCTTTAATGAATTAAATTGTTAAAATTTAAAGAATTCAAGGAATTTTATAATTTATATTTTAAAAATTTCAAAAGATTCAATTTTAGTTCTTTCCGGATAGTTTCGGTTGAATATCCATTGGCGAACCGGTTAGCATTCTCCAAAACAGCATTTTTTTAGCCAAAAAATTTTCATCGTGGTTCGGCTTGGGTAATTTGCAATAGATGCGGTTCAGTTCAAAAAGTGATCCTGAAACTTTTTAAATACAGTACAAATCTTATGCGACTATAAATATATATATTTATTATTTTCTTTAGTTAATATAAACAGAAAAAAAAAAAAAATAATAATAGAGAATATCTTAAGCTAAACCCCGAAAAGTGTTCCCAGATCATCACAGATCATATTAGTCATCTACATGCGTTCCGATAGACGGGTCGCAACGGCACGAAGATTTCCGTAGACTTTGCTGGGCGGTGAACCAAGAATCAGATTACAGATGGCACGACGGGCCAACTGAATGTTCTGATAGCTGCCCAGAATGTGGATTTTACTGTCGGCGAGAACAATACGGGTTTTGGTGACATTCTCGATGGTGAATTTGGTGCGACCGCCTTTGCCGGCCAAGCGACCAATCGCTCGAGATTGATGATCGCCACGCAACGTTTTTACATCCTTGATCTCAAACGTTTCGATAAACAGATCCTCTAGACGCAGCAGTGCCAAGGCATCATCGACTTCGAAGCCACACAGAAAGGCTTTAACAAAATCAGCACCTTTTTGTAGATTCGATATATCCGGCGTCTCAGGACCAATGCGCAGCTCCACTTGACGTGCCTTCATATTGAAACGTATCTGTAGCTTCATGTGCTCCACCACTGGCGTAAAGATCTTCATCCAGTTCTCTTTGAGCGATGAGTATCTATGCGGTGGCACTGCTACCTTACGTAGTTCGCTTCGTATGCGTTTGGCCCGTGGCGGCGCTTGTCCGCTGCCCGAACGCTGAATTCCTTCAATGCCCGTTATGGCATCCACTTGCATTTCGATATCTTGGCTATCTGTGTTGGCTGCATTACGTTTTTTGGCTTTCTTTAGACTTGGCACAAAGGCATCGGTTTGTATGTTTTCCACTTCCATAATTGCGTATTTTTTTATTTTGACTCTTTAATGTTGTGTGTTCGTTCGTTCCACGTGCAACAGCGCTGTTTTGTTACGATATGTTATCGTTTTATCGGTAGCGTATCGGTGTTGTATCGGTGCTGTAGCAGCCAGCTTACAGTCATGCCATACAAAACAACAACTTATCGATAATTATGGTTATCGCCGACAGTTAACGGACAAATGTTGGCGCCAACTGTAACGTCTATTTAATTGTTTGAGTTTTAAAGCGAAAATATTTAAATTTCTTCATTGCAAATTCCATTTATTTTACATTACATTTTATCTCGCTGAATATTTTCGTTAATTAGCATTTGTTTAATTACTAGTACTAGCATGTGTTTGAATACTGATAAATCAGAAATGCATTTTTGTTGCTGTTTGCTTTTGGCCATATCAAATTGCGACATAGAAAATTTTTGTTGAATTTCTGTTATCTGGATGCCCAGGTAATAGTACTCGGTGCTGCACATTGGCATAATTGGCAACTGGGCAACGTACCAAAAATAAAAACAAAAAAAAAAAAAAAAAGAAAATGCAAATGATAATGATGGCCCAAAACGAGCTTCATTTTTTGTTTGTTTTTGTTGATATGGCCAACAAGGTGGCCAAAAGGGTGTATCTCTGTGTGTGTTGCAACTTCTCGATGGTTCCTGATTTTGTTCTATGCCATTATATAGTACATATAGGCCTTTGGCTGCTGTCGCTTTTCTAATCCAAAATACTAGTTGACATTTTAAATATACAAATTGCCGCTGCAACGTTGCATCTCCGTTTCCGCCACACACACACACACACACACACATGCCACATGCAACATGGGGCAGGCACTCTCTATGCTGGTCATACTTGTTATGTTATGTAGTAGTATGTCGGTATGGCTCGAAGCACTTCACTCTTTTTACTCTATATTGGCAACTGATTAGCATTTAAATTAAAATGTCGCAAAGTGGCCTTAACAAAATGTTGCTTGCCTCATGTGTCGCACTCGCACTCGAGTCTATGTATGTATGTATGTATGTGTGCTATTGCAGCTTATTGTCTCTGGTGTCACCTGTTTATTCTGCTGCTGCCACTGAGATTGGCTTTGCCAACGCAATTGCCTTTGTGCCAACAGAGCCAAGCCAACTCGGACATAAAAAAAAAAAAAAAAAAAAATTGCATGCGGCCACCTGAAAGTGTTGACAATTTTAGCTACTTTTTTTTTCAAGCAATACATTAGCAAGAAATTTAAGAAAATCGTTCAAAACAATATCAAAAAATATATTTATTTAGTTGCTTGTTTAAAAATATTTAATTATTAACAAATTAAAGGTTTTTTAAGGTGTAATTGCTTCATTTTATAATTTTATATATTATTTTGCAGCTGATTAGCTGTCCTAAAAGTATAAAAGTTTATAACATGACCAAGTTCAATTTTCAGCTAGAGGGAAGCTATAAAAAATTTCGCGGATTTTTGCTGTTTCATTGTTTTCTATCGCCAAAAATCAAAAAAAAAATGTTAAAAAATAATATATTTTGCTTAAATATTAATAAGAGTTGATTTAAGCGACCTTTATGCTGTTTTTTCTAGCTAATCAGAGGTCAAAATAAATTTATATATATTTTTTTGTAATATTTCCATTCTCTCCATCTCTCATATTCAGAATATCAAAAACTTTCCCATATAACTGCATGCTCTACTTCTATACGTCAGTTGAAATGTTTAACTTTAGAATAACTCTCTAGAAATTAACAATTTTCTTATTTTTTCTAGAATTAATTATATCATTATTCATAATAAATAAATTAAATTTAAATTAACTTCTTTCCTAAATCGCGCCGCGCCCGCGCTTCGCATCTTTCACAGTGCCCCTCGATAGGTTGAGCGGCAGGTGGCGCTTCGCTTTGTGTCGTTGGGCCACTTGAATGTTTGTGCAATTCTACGTTCAAATGTAATAAACTTATTTTTTTTTAACCTCTTTTACGTTGCGAACGTGACAATATTTGTCCAAAGACATTTTGATTAAGGATCGTCCAATAATCAATTTCAGCAAAAAAGGAAATTTTAAATAAATTTTTGTCTAATTTCATTGTGGTATTGTCCAAATTTTTAATTTAAATTTTTACCTTTGAATTGCCTTTTTTGCATTTTTATTTTGTTTTGTGTGTTTTTAACCACTGAAATCTGGCAACACTGTTATGCTGATCTGTTTGCTGTGGCACTTCAAAGTGTACAATGTTCGAGCTTAATTATGAAAATTAATTGTTTTCGAATGAATAATGTTAATTGATTGCTTTTATTATATTTTAAATCATTTTTTTTATTTTTTTTTTTATTTAAATATATAAATATTTATTTATACGATATACATACATACATATATAAAATTTCATTTGTTTCACCTGGCGTATAAGTAATCAAGCCGCTTGTCGACTTTACGCACAGCTTGACACGGTATCCCTTCCACCAACCGCGCAGAGCGCATCGCGTCTCGCATTTTACCAATTAATTAGTTCATTTTATTGTTCTGCCAGCAGGAACAAACGAAAAAAATGAAATAAAACAACAACAATACACACATACACGTAAAATCAAAAAACATTTGCTCTTCACACACACACACACACACACACATACACAGTCTCTCACTCTCTTTCTCGGTCTTTCGCTCTTTGTCAGTGTTTCCCACTCTTGAACCTTTTTTTTTTTTGCAATTGGAATAGTTAAAGATTCAGTCACGTAATTCATTTGCATTGCGCGCGTGGTCAGGATAGAATATCCCTCGGTGTCCTATCAGCGCGGCTTTAATAGTGACAAACTGTGAAAAAGAGAGATACAAAGAGAGAGAATGATACAGAGTGAGAGAGAGAGAACAGAAGTAGAGTGAAGACTAAGCTCTATCTATCGGTAAGAAGAACGAGAAATATATTGAAAGAAAGCCAAAAAATAGAATAGAGAATGAGAAATTAATAATAATTAAACGAAAAGAAAGTAACAAACGAACCGAAAATTATAGTATTTATCTAAAAGAATAAAAATTAAAGAAAGAAATAACAAAAAAGAGAGATTGAAGAAAGAAACAGAGACAAAATGATTGAAGAAAGTAAGGAAAATACTATAACAACAAGAAAGAAAGAAAGATTATTGATTATAATATATTTATTAACGTTTAGATCGTCATAAAATTAATAAAAAGTCCAATAAATGATTATAAAATAAATAATTGTAAATTAATACATTAATAAACTGACCTTAAGCCCGCTAAATAAATACATTTAAGACTTTAAGAGGTCGCTAAAAGTATAAAAATTAATTAAATAAATATATAATAAACATAAATATAATATTCAATATAATAAATAGAAATATAAATTAAATATAATAATAATAATTATACAATTTATATAGTTTATAATATTTCCTTTTTTCTATTAATAATAATAATAATATAATTCTTCAATGTTTTTATTCCTGATTGTATCTTAACGTCAACTTTGATTTATAATAGACAAGTTATTAGCAATTTGTAGTATTACCAGTAAAACATCATCATTAACTTGGCTGTCACACCTACTACAACTAAGTATTACCAATTTGAATTTCTTTCTGTCTGTCTAGTATCTTGGCCCCAGCTATTTAACCAAATTGATGTGTGAAATATTTTTTTTTTTTATATATATTTTTCCATTTTTTATTTGGCTATTTTTTATGCGGCTGTTGGTCATTTTTCATGGTCAGTAATTGGCAAGACTATGACTATGACGTGCTGTTGCCACACTAGTTTCTTCAGAACTCCTGCCTGCCTCTCTGACACAGCAACAGCAACAACAACAACTACTTACTGCCCAAAACAGTGAATTGTCCTGCATTGTTCCCTTGGGCTGGTTGACAGAACGCGTTGCGTTTCTTTCTTTCTCTCTCTCTCTCTCTTTGAGTCTACGCCATCTTCTTCACACTGGACTCATGCATATATATGTGCTATTTATGTGTGTGTGTGTGTGTGGGAGAGGGCGTGTGTGAGTGTGTGCCATCTATGCTCACGTATCAATAAGTGCTTGAGACGTGAACTGAATTTTTTATTACCGCTTTCAAGAAGTATGCACAAAAGTGAATATCCCGAGGACGCAGGACATTGAGAATATGTCTCACAGCATGCGAAATTGCCTGTGAAATATTCCTTGAAATAAATACATACATATATATATATGTATATATATATATTTGTATATACATATATAAATGATATCTATATATTTACCAATATACCCGGCCTTGTGTCGCTTTAGCTATTTATTGAGACAAAAATAAAATTCAAAGAAAACTGCTTGAAAAATTAATAAAATGATGAGTGTAAAAAGATCTAAAATCCCATTTTTGAAGCTCTCACCGTTTAGACAATTGTCAATAGTCAAGTATCACACAATCAGGATCAAATATATTATATATTAAATAATTTTATAGAGATTTCTATACAATTTTATTAAATTTTACAATATTTTCTAATTTTTTTAAAAGAAAAATAAATTTTCTAAGCTTTCACCGTTTAGACAATTGTCAATTACCAAGTATCAAAGAGTCGGGACCACGTAATTTATATGTATATACAAGGATAAAGTATTATGTATATATATATATGATTTCTATCTAAATATACTTTATTCCCTATCTGGTACAGACAATTGTTCCTTCCCTCTAAACAAAAAATGAAAACAGATAAAATCAAATCAATGTCCTAAAACACAACTAGACGGGTCAGCGATTGCTCATGACCAATTGGTACTAATCTGTGGCACACAGCATGCCACTTGGCCTAATACATGTTGTTGGCCAGGAGCGGGTATTTGGGTAGGCCAGGATGAGCGGGTTAAATGAGAGAGAAAGGACAATTGACTTTAATTGTTGAAGTTTTTGGCGAGAGCAATCAATGTATCTATCTATCTACATACTTATAGATACTTACATGTAGATGGCAATATAATACGTTACTTAAGTGACTCAGTCTGTCCAAGAGGACGTAGGACGTATCGCAGGATGTTGCCGGATGTTCAACACGCACACAAAATTAAGGTATTACTAACTAGAGATGGAACCCACCATTTGCCGCAGACAATGTAATGATAGGAAATACAATCTAATAATAATGTTGATGGAAATCGGTAATCATTCTGACAATTGAACATATTTACAATAGAAATGGAAAACGTATTAGAATGAGGACTTTAGGAAGATTTCTATACAACATTACGAGTAAAGAAATCTATTGTGAACGTAAAGTTAATGAACCCAAATCAACTTATTAAATCAATCATGAACTTTATCTATCCTTAAACTTTAATTTTGATTATTTCAGGTCGCAAGCTTAATGGACACTAACATAACCTTAAAATGACATTTTAAGTAAGAAAAATAAAACAGAATTTGAAAATAACTTAGATTTTGGTAGATACGACCGAAAAACTAATCAAATTATAAATATTATATAATATATTAACAAATAATTCTATATGGCCTAGAAGCACTTCAAACATTTTCCAACACTGCTTCAACGGATTACACGTTAAATAACATAAAAAAACATAATAAATTGACCGACAATCATTTAATTTATATCTCAATCCCATAAAATTTGTCAAATATATATATCACGCGCCCATCTCTAGCTAAAAAGGCAATTTTTTTAGGGTTCAATGCCGTCGGCATTGGCAATGGCAATGGCAATGGCTTTTATGTAATTTCTCTTGATGATGCGTTTTGTTGGGAGTGAAAATTTTTGGGGGTTAAAACAGAGTCTTGGCAACAGTGCTGCTGCTGCTGCTGCTTAAGAGCACCGGAGCGTTAATTACAAAAGCCAAAGTCAAAATATGTTCAAGATCTTACGACAAACAAGAACGCAAAACTGAGAGCGAACTCGAACTCCAACCCCAATTGTGGCTGCATGTGATAAACGACCTGACGGACCGGTCAGTTCAGCAACATGGACTGGCTGGCTGGCTGGCTGGCTGGCTAGCTGGCTAGTCAGTGCTTTCAATTGATTTATAAATCAATAAAAAATATGTGCATAAATATTTGCGGAGACAATATAAATAAATTACAATGCAGTGTGACCAGTCGGCTGAAAAACCTTTATGCAAAATGCAATCCGACAGCAAAATGAATGGAAATGAATGAAGTAGGACCAAGGATGAAGGATGTTAAGCTCAGTTTTTCAAGTTGTTAGCCAGACAATGCTGAATGTGCAATGAGAAAGCAAAATTCATAGCTCTTGGCAGGACCAGCCTGTATGCTTATTAACTGACCAGTTACTGTCCATTTTGGCTTAGACATTTGCTGCGAGTGTCGCTAGTAAAGTTGTTGTTTTCTAAAAATATCAAATAATTAATTTGAGTAAAGCTTAAGTATATAAAATACGATACATACATATTATATACTTTATACATATTTCATTCAAACATTTCAACATTTTAGCTTGATACCTAACCTCAAAATAACAATCCAGAAATGAGAATTGAGATTTTCACTTTGATCTACATTTTGATATCGAAAATTAATTTAATTAATCATTGTCTTTTCAGAGATTTTATTCTTCAGTTGTAGGAAAAGAATAATAAGTTTACAAATAAGAAGAAAATTTAATATTTTAAACATTGTACATTATTTTTAATCAATTTAACTAATTAATATTAATATTCCCAACATTTCTTTAATTATTTTAATTTATTTCCCAATGCTACAATTAATAGATTATTTATTATAAAGAAATAATCAAGAATATTATTGAAAAATTTTAATTTTTCTAAATATTATCTTTGGTTATATCTGCACTTCAACTATACAATTGACCCTCTCACTCTCTCTCTCTCTCTCTATTGTCTTCTGGTAGATTCCTATGCAATTACGTAGAAAATTTATTGCTCTAGCTGCTGCTGTTGTTGTTTTGGCTTTCTCAGATTTAGTTTTTGAGCCATAATTTGATGTACTTTTGTGTGTGTGTTACGTAAATTTAAATATGTGAACAATAACGTAAAATGTTTTACCCATAATACCATTCATATGTATGTAGATAACTATGTTAGAGCAACAATTTCTAGTTTTTCCAAAAAACAGGTAAAAATTACACAGGTGCCAACTAATCAAAAATGCGAGCAATTATAATTGATTAAAACGAGACGAGAGATGGACTAACCTAGCCAAACCAACTAACCGAACTAACCGAACTAAACATCTAACCATACATCCAATCATCCAACTTCCATTTGTTGTTGCTACACCCGCTCTTCAGAGAGCAACAGCATAGAGCGTAGTCAGTGAGAGAGAGAGAGAGAGAGAGAGTATGTAGGTGAAGAGGACTGTAACAGTTACGTTTGTATGTATGCATGCAATCGAATCAATGCACTTGATAGCTTCAATGGGCAGAGCCACTCGAAATAGTATATGTACATACATACATATGCATGTATGTACGGAGAACATTCTGTGTTTTGGAGCTGTGATATTCATTTTCATTTTCATTTTCA
>JBANCX010000385.1:5294-15626 GCA_037040065.1 Dettopsomyia nigrovittata
TTGAGAAATCTGTACGATGATAACACAAATTATGTAAAAAGGTCAAAATACTTACGGGAATGACCTCAAATATATATTGTAGATTATTTATATACAAGTACATATATACAATAGGCGCATAGTATATTTTATATAGAACTTACATATATACATACATACATATATTATATGAATCTTAGTATATGCAATGATCGATCCCACAGTTAAATTATTTCGGGTTTTTCTTCAAAATTTTATATTATATTTTATAAATGGGATCATAGCTTTAGTCAGACATCACAGCCAAGCAATTTTTTATCGTTGTATCGATATCGATATCGTTGTAGTTTAGCAGCGACAAACATATATAATATAATAGAATCAGGCCGATTTTTTTAATATTTACAAAATAGAAAAACAAATAATTTTGTAAAGCATTTTTAATTTGTATTGCTTACAAATATAATACTCCTAAATAAATGGATAAAGTTTTTCTAAATTATGCCAAAACGATTATAAAAATGTTCCCCCAACTGCAACCAACAAAAAAAAAAAATTGAATTCTAAATTTCAAGAAAATTATTTTCTTTTGAATGTGGAACCCAACAAAATATATAGCAAGCCAATATGAGCAATATATAAAGTTTTTAATAATAATTATATTTAATCTCTACTATATCTAGTCGCTTATTATAGTATATAAATATATACAAAAAATGAGAAAAAACATTTTTTTCAAATTATTTTTCTTTTTTGTAATTTTTAAGCTGTTTCCCAGTCATAATTAATTTTTATTAATTATTAAAAATATACAATAAAATACGTTTTTAATCCTCGGCAATATCAAATAAATAAATATTGTATCTTATACATGCTATACATTAGATACTCTGAATATATACTATATACATACATATAATAAATGTAGTATTATTAGCAAGCGCCGCTCAAAAAAAAAAACAAGAATTTTTTAAATAATCAATAAAAAAACAAATTTTATAAAAACATTATTCTTTTTTAATTGTCCAGAATACTATTAGATTGGTAGCACAGCTTTCCGGATTAAAGGATCCCCTTTCTTATTATGGAACAATCAAAGACAGTAGAAATTTTATTTACAATTTATAGATATTTATTTGTAAAAATAATAAAAAAGATATAATTCGTTTTTATAAAAGCATTAATAGACTTTTATTATAAATTATAATATATTCAAAAATAATTTCAATCAATTATAAAAACAATAATAACTAAAGATTAAAATCTATTTAAATTAATAATGGCACAAAACTAGATATTTATATAAAGCTTTGAATTTTATATACATAGATTTGTATCTTTAAGGTATACAACTTATCGAAGAATCTTACAATTAAAGTTCTTAGAGCTAAACAAGGTTTTTAGATTGCATTTAAGGTGTTTGTCTATGTTCCATATACTAGTAACGAGTAAGAGAAGTCTGTAGCATCTAGTATTATACAAAAACTATATACACAATATATATAGCCTTACATTGATGCATTATGAGATCGATGCTTTTATAACTATTACAGACAGATCACGATGACTGCATCAAAAAAAAAAAAAAAAGAAGAAATCTTATTATCTATGTACATTAATAATGTACCCGTCAAGGTTCCGGTGTTAAGGACTACGTAAGAGGCCAATTGCATTTATCTGTGACCGTAACAATTTCCATATCGGTTGCCTGTTCTTCTTGTAGTAGTTCAATGGTAACCTCCTCCTGTATTACTTCCTCCTCTACAACTTCTTCCTCAACAACTTCCTCTTCAATAATATCGTTGGTAAGGTTATCCACTTGAATGGGCGTTCCAGCTGTTTCAATTGACTTAACCTTTGCTGTGTTGCGTGTGGACTCATGGGTACGCATATGAGCATTTAGGCCACCAGATTGAGCGAATGTCTTATTGCAGAGCTTACAGGCATATTTACGTTGCTCGGAATGAAGCAGCTTATGGACGCGTAGCGCCTTTTTGCGTTGAAATGTAGAACCACAAATGTCACAAACAAATGGACGAAGATTTGTATGGGAAACAGCATGAACATTGAGATCGTGAAAGCTAAAGAAGGCCTTGCCGCAGACATCACATTTTGCTGGACGTTCTCCTGTATGACGACGCATATGAGCTGTCAGGACGCCTCGATCACGGCACGGCCGACCGCATACCTCACATATGCAGGGCATACGTTTCGTATGGCATATATTATGCGATGTCAGTTCCTTTTGTGTATAGAAGGTTGCCTGGCAATCTGGCTGATCACATTTGTATGGCTTAATGCCACTGTGCCGCTGGCGATGACGCATCATGTTGCCAGCCTGCGAAAAGGATTTGCCGCAAATGTCACAATAGATGCCCGTATGTTTCCAGCGATGACCGCGCAAATCACGTTCCGTACGAAATGTTTGATTGCAGTCCAGCTCAACACATTTGTAGATCTCCTTGGCGGGACCTTTGCAGCGTGACTTGGAGCTTTTCTGTAGCTGAATATATTTGCGTTCATTGTGTTTGGTGCGCTTGTGACTCTGCAGACCGCGTTTGGTTTTATATGCACGGTCACACTGATTACAATTGAAAAGCATATCAACAACATTATCATCATCATCTGCATCTGCATCATCATCATCAGCATCAACATCACAATCATCGGTTGCCTCATCATCATGATCATCATCAGCAATCGCCTTCTCTTGCTGTTTTAATGGAGCTAATAACAGGACCTCAACAGCAGCCTCATGTTCCTCAAGCTCCTTTGGCTGCATCAGTACATTATTCAATGCTGCTGCACGTCGCCTGGGACGCAATCTCAAGGATTCTCTATTCCTTTTTAATTTTTCTAGCTTGCCAGCTGCTGCTGTTTGCCTTTCGATTTGCTGCAGTTCTTTATCGAATTGCCTGTTGTTGAACTCATCGACATCTTCCTGTGCAATCGGATCCAGCTCATCTTTAATTACGAGAGGCTCCAGATCAATTACATCCTGCGCTGCTTCATCATCATTATCCTGTTTGCATTTTCCTATTTTCACCTTATCCGTCTCAAGCAACAAGTGCTGCAATTGAAAATGCTGTGGAAATTGTTCAAATGATATCCGCTCCTCGCACAAAGCACAACATATATCATAGCTGCTGGGGCCCAGGCACATCACCTCACCGCAACGAAAATTATATGTGGAGAAGATCAGTTCTGTTGGTTTTGGCTGCAGCTCGGTCATGGCTTCTTTCTAACTAATATAATTCAAAATTAAGTCCATTTAAAGATTGGCGTCACATCACAGAAACCGACGCATTCGAAAACAAACACTGCACAGCTGTTGTGCGATAACACCAGTTGGCGTTATCGATTAATTTCAATGTTTCTTCAAATATCGATAAGCCTTTTGTGTGTGTGATTCAAATTTGATTTGAATAATATTTTAAATAAAACCAATCAAACAATCAAAAAACAAATTACAATTTTAGGCAATGTAATGTAATATTAATTGCTTTGCTTGTTCCACTAAATCTCGAAATATTATATATTTATTTATATTGTGTGCATTTAAATTTTTAATGCGAATATTTTTAAAAGCGTACAATTCTGTAAACAAAGAAAATATTTACACAGTCTAATGTGTTTAACTGCTTTAAGCTAACAGTTTTAAATAGTAATTTTCCCGATAACAATAACGATAACAAGGCATTTGAGCTTTTGGCCGTTAATCGTTGTCACATATCAGTGTTGTATAATGCAAGATTATACGCATTTACGCATACTGTTCACTAAATCGCCCGTTGTGTATTCGGTGTATACACTTTTTTTCTAACTTGCGACCAGAGGCCACACTCTTCATTGATTTTTCGCCCCCGCTTTTCGCACATAAACACACGCAAAAAAAAAAACAGGAAGAAAAATTGTAAAATAATAATGTCGGAGAGCGCCGTTCCAGCCAGCAGCAATGTCAATGCTAGTGACAAAATGGCCAGCTTGCTGAAAGAGGCGGAAAATTTGAAATCCAAACTGGAGGAGGAACGTCAAAAGCTAAACGATGTCAGTCTATCGAAAGTGGCCGAAAGATTGGAGCCCATTGGTTTTGTTAATATAAAGCCACGTAAAGTGCTTAAAGGACATCAGGCAAAGGTTCTATGCACCGATTGGAGTCCAGATAAACGACATATTATCTCATCGTCACAGGATGGACGTTTAATCATTTGGGATGCATTCACTACAAATAAAGAGCATGCCGTAACAATGCCCACCACTTGGATAATGGCATGCGCATACGCACCTTCGGGTAATTTTGTGGCATGCGGTGGATTGGACAATAAGGTTACCGTTTATCCGATTACATCAGATGAGGAAATGGCTGCCAAGAAGCGTACTGTGGGCACACATACCAGCTATATGTCATGCTGTATTTATCCAAATTCAGATCAACAGATACTCACCGGTAGCGGTGATTCAACCTGCGCACTCTGGGACGTTGAATCTGGACAATTGTTGCAAAGCTTTCATGGACATTCGGGTGATGTGATGGCCATCGATTTGGCCCCAAATGAGACAGGCAATACATTTGTCTCTGGCAGCTGTGATCGTATGGCATTCATTTGGGATATGCGCTCTGGTCATGTTGTACAATCGTTTGAGGGTCATCAATCGGATGTGAATAGCGTTAAATTTCATCCATGTGGCGATGCCATTGCCACCGGATCAGATGATAGCAGCTGTCGTTTATATGATATGCGTGCCGATCGTGAGGTTGCTGTTTTTTCAAAGGAAAGCATCATATTTGGTGTCAATTCCGTTGATTTTTCTGTAAGTGGACGTTTACTCTTTGCCGGATATAATGATTATACGGTCAATCTATGGGATACACTCAAATCGGAGCGTGTTTGTCTACTATATGGACATGAGAATAAAGTTTCTTGTGTACAGGTCTCACCGGATGGCACAGCCCTATCCACTGGCAGCTGGGACTATACTATACGTGTGTGGGCCTAAACCTTCACCGTATCCTAATAACCCCAAAACCCCAATCCCAAAAAAAAACAAAAACTCTCCAACTGCAAATCCTAAGCTTAGCTGATTGTAAATGAAACCTGTTCGAGCAGCTTGCTCCCATCACTTCTACTTGTATGTAAAACGATTCCAAAGAATGTACAGTCGTGTTCCAAAATAATAATAATAATAGGAACAACAGTGTTGAAAACTAAATTCGTTGCGAAAGAACTATATTACAAAAGATTTAATTTTTCGAAAATTCGAAAGTAAACATTTTTGAAATGTTTCTCTTATGGAAATGAGAACTGGCCAAAAATACAAATGTTTCGATGAAAAAAAATCAGATTTTTACAAGAGAAATAATTGAAATTTATTGATTCTGTTTATAGATAATTTAATTTATCGATATGATTCAGTTTGTATTAAAAGCTCTTTTTTTCGAACTAGAAAAGTTGAACAACGCCCAAAAAAAATCCAAAACTTTAGCATTGTTAGACAAATACTAATTCGATTCTCCGATATTCATAAATAATTAATGTTATTGATCCAAACATCTATTTAAAGGGCGAATTAAGTTTTTCAATTTTGTGTGTGTTGTTCGAATTATTTTTCAACACGACTGTCGTAGAAACATAAATAAATTAAATATTTTTTTTTTTGTCTGTGTAATATCACAAGTGTTACGCTATAAACTATATATACAAATATATACTTTAAGTATTAAAAAAAGGCAGAAAACCACGCAAAGAAAACCAAACTAAATAAATACAAAAATGTAAAAGCTCGTGTATATCGATGTAAACTTATTATGCGCCTAGTTATAAGTTCCTGTTTGAAATAAATGTTAAAGCAAATCCACAATGTTAAAAATTTTTCCAAAAATTCTATTTCAATGAAATTAGAGTTTTGTGTTTTCTTGTGTTTGTTTCTGTAGGTTAGAATTGAACGAGATCTATTATGAATAGAACTTGAACCATGGAATCAAACTTCATTCGATTAAATAGAAAACTTTTATTATATTCTTGAGCTTATTCAAATATAATTATTTACAGTCGGAGCTTTATACTTATAGATGGAATAGCATTCACCCAAATAAAAAAACTTTCACTTTCGTATTTCAATCGGATTGAAAACATTCGATTAAAAACCTTATCTTAATCTTATTTGATTATATGTTAATCAAAAATTAAAGTTTTTAAATTAATTATTATTAAAAAAAATCGAAATTCTGCTAAGACACGAGTTAGAAACGTAAAGAGATATATGACTATGAGATGTATGACTATCTAGCTCTTTTTCATGCCAAATTAAGTATCAAGGTTGGAACTTGGCTTCGATATATGTAAAAGAAAGGAAGTTTCGAAAGTGTTGCCATTGAGGCTAAACGCTAATTTACCAATTATTTAGAACAAACATTTATATTATACTATAATTTTAGTTGTAAAAATATAATTTATTTAAAAAAAAAGAAAAACATTTTTAAAAAGAAATGACTAAATTATATACAAACTATAACTAATGACAATATTTAATATAATAAGCTAATGTTAGAAGTAGCGAGCTGTTGTGGTAATTGATAATCCGGATTCAGAATCGGCGACTCCATTGATTGCTTGTGCCTTGTGACTACGCATATGCGCGGATAGACCAGCTGCCTGAGCATATGCATTTCCACAGATTTTACATTTGAACTTCTTGATGCCCAAATGTAGATGCTTATGATGATACAAGGCCTTGGGACGTGAAAATGTTGCTTCGCATTTATCGCATTTATATGGTCGCTCCGTGGAGTGCATCGCTTGATGTTCGTTAAGCAGCGATTTGGAGGCAAAGCAACGTGAACAGGTGTCACATTTGAATGGTTTCTCACCCGTATGGCTACGTCGATGGACAATCAATGCATCTCGATAGCGTGAACGATAGCCACACAATTCACAGACATAATTACGTTCCATGCTATGGACACGTCGATGCGATGTTAGATTATGTTGGTTTACAAACGATTTGCCACAATTCTCGTAATCGCATTTAAATTGCCGCAATCCCGAATGTCCCTGAAGGTGACGGAATAGGGTACGTGAACTCTTATACACTTTGTCGCATAGATTGCATGAGAAATCTGTGTGTTCTTTGCGACGATGTGCGTCAAGGGCACGTTTCACATCAAATGTTGCCTCACAGTCGCTGCACTTAAAGCCCTTTGGATGCGGATGATTTAATTTTAGATGTATTTTCAAATATTTTAGCGATTTATATGTTCCAGAGCAATGTTCACATTTGTGTTCCTCGGACTGTCGAAAAAAGGGATGAACATATTAGATAGTGCAATGAGGCTAAAATAAGGCTTACTTTAAGAATAGATTGTGCTGCCACTGTGCTTTCGGACTCGTCGTCTTCCTCATCATCATCATCATCGTTACGATCATCGTCATTCTCTTCAAAATCACTAAACTGATTTTGATCAATTGCTGAAGCAATCTCCAATTCATCTTCACTGAGCATTGGCATATTTACAGAAACTTCTTCTGTAAGTTCTGGTTCCGTTTTGATGCCATTATCAAATAGACAGACACGCAAAGCATTGCCATCAGTGGTGGCAGCATTGTCTGCCATTAAACCATCTTCATCTTCATGCTCAGATTCATCTTCTGTTAGGAAGCCATTGATATCATCGATCAGTTCCATGGATTCGGGCAAATAAAGCTGCTGTTGCTGCTGCTGCTCCACTGACTGTTCAAGCTTTGTTGTAGTTGATGGTGTTGTTGTTGTGGTTATCTTGCCCGTACGCGGCTTGCCTTGTTTATCAAAGTGCACATTGCGTATGTGCATGGAGAAGTCATCGAAAGCAAAATGCTTCATTTCACAGAGACAACAAACCAATTGAAAGCTGCAATATTCATTGTCGCCCTCGTAAAAGATTTCGCCACATTTGGGACGTAGCTGTTGCTTGGCATGCAGCCGCTTAAAGTCAACATTGATAAGACACTGCTTCAACATACTGTGAATATGTGGATTTTAATGAATTGCCATAAATCAATTGTGTATAAACAAGGCAAGTGGTAAAACAATCTTTCGATATCAATAACAAATTGTTATCGAACTAAGAGTCCGACCGACAGTGTTGGTAAACACCGCAACATAACGCAACCGCGCGCTCTTATTTGAATATTATTAAGAAGATATTTGAGCTTTTTAGAAATTGTATTTGTTTCAATTGCCATTAGCTGCAAATTAATCAAGATAGAAGTAATAAAACAATATTTCGATAAAAAATAAAACTATAGAGTTATCGAATTGGCAAATTTAATACTTGCTTCTTATAACAATAAGGCACTAACTTTAATGTCTGTTTTAACAAATAGATTAAGAAATAAATACAAAGCTACAAATTAAAAATTAAAAATTATCGAACTATCGATGTCAGTGTTGACAAAACACACACGCCAACGCAAAGGCGCGGTCTTATTTAAATACATATTATTGTTCTTTTAGCTCAGTGATGCCAGTCGCTCGCTCGTTACGCTTTCGATGCCAACGCTTATGTTGCGCATAGCCCGCTGCCTGTGCAAAGGATTTATTGCATTGCAAACATTCAAATTTCTTCACAGTTGCATGCAGCGGCCTGTGATGATATAGTGCCCGTGAACTAAGAAATCCCAAATTGCAATCGTTGCACATATAACGTTTACGCCTTTGTTGCGTATCCATATGTTGCTCCTTGTGCGTGTTCAACTGATAACGTGCCGCAAACGAAGCATTACAGATCTTACAGCAAAATGGTTTCTCTCCCGTATGCCGTCGCTTGTGCACTTTTAAATTTTCACGTATGCGTGTTCGATAACCACAATATTCGCACATATGACGCAGTGCATCCTCCTCGAGCTGCAATGTCGTGTTCCCTTCAACTATTTGCTCCTCGTGAAGCTTGAAGCAGCTCTCTGGCTTACTCTTCAGAAAAAAAAAGAAAAAAAATAAAATTTTTTCTTTTCTTTGATTTCTTTTGTACACTTACGACCTTCTCTTCATCGACCATTTTGCACACACGGCGTATGCTAAATTTAATCGTTGGCATTATATTAAACGTCTGATTTGGCATTTGTGACGCGATTAATTCTTGTCACCAAACAGGGACGCAACAAAGAATAAAAAAAAAACAGAAAATAATTTGGCTATAATTAAACTAGACAAATGCTGTCATTTCATCTTACGCATTCATTGCGAGCAGCCAAGATTATATCGATTACACGATCGACTCATCTCCTGAACTCTTTAATTGTTTATTAGAAAAATAAAGTTAAAGCGACTGGAAGTGTTGACAAGTTCTATTTTTATGTATTTATTTCATCAAGATTTCGAATATTTTTAGAGCACTTTTGGCTAGATATCATTAAATGATCTATTTGAAAAAAAAAGTGTTTCTAAGGATCATTTTTGAACGATTGATCTTTTAAACAATTATCTTTTTTCTTTTTTTGATATGATATATTTATATAATCTATTTAAATTACACAAAAACTTCAATTGGTCGACTTAATCTTATAAATATCAAACTCGTACTGAAAAATATTATATTTTAAATAATAAACTTAAAAAAAACTATTAACAGAGCATATATTAAATATTTCTTTTAACATATGTATGTATATAAATATAAATTTTGAAAATTTTCTTTTTAATATTTGATCAAGTATTAAATCTTGAATTAAAGAAATCGGTTATTATGTCTAAACTTATGCCTGAGTTCTTAAACACAAAAAAAAAAGAACATTTTAACAAATTGATAAGCGGAAAAGAATGAAAACGCACAATTTTCAAGATGCGATAGTAGCTTTAGCTGATTAATCGGTTAACGGGCTGATTTTCATAATCGATAGACCGATACACCAATTGATCGTAAATTGATTATCATGTGTATTAAACGTTTGACTGATTTACCAGTTAATCGATTAATAATTAATCGGTTTATCGATTAGCCCGTTGAACCTCTTTACGCTTAATCGGGTTTAGTTCGATACTGTATTATCATAAGCTCAAACGATTCACCATTCACGTTCCAGTTCAACGATTACGCTGATCATATTTTAAACAATTGATCGGTTAACCGATTCATTCGTTAACCTCAATATTTCGATGCTTTCGCATATGCCCAGCGAGTCCTGCTGCCTGGGCATAGGCATTCCCACAGAGTTTACATACAAACTGCTTGGTTGCCGTATGCAAAAATTTGTGATGATAAAGACCCTTCTGACGTGAGAAAGTTGCACCGCAGACCTTACAAATGTACGGCCGTTCCGTGGAATGCATGGCCATATGCTCACGTAGACCCGAATGGGAGGGAAAACGTTTATCGCACAC